>JAOXYD010201116.1:0-22044 GCA_028565735.1 Pinacopodium congolense
TTTTGATGTACTTCAAGTTTCATCTTAATTATTTTTGTTATTTTAATTAAAATTTTAAATTTAATGTTTCCTCATTTGAAATTTTAATCATATCCATAAATAAATTTTTTTTAATTTTTTATATTTTTAAAGTGTAATGTTTGCATTAAAATCGGGTCAATTCAAGTTAATAAATCGGGTTAAGTCGGGTTTGGGTAAAAATAAGTTTGAGTCAATTTGAATTTTGGTGCATTCAGGTTTGGATCTATTAGACTTGGGTAGAATCGTGTTCAGGTCTGATTAGATTCGGATCATCTCGATTTTATATGAAATCGAGTTCGAATTCAGATCAGATACAAATCAGATTCGGTCCATTAACTTTTTTTATTAAATCGATCAGATCAGATATGATTCAAGACAGACAAATTAAATTATTAGGTGAGGTCAACATCGTAATGGACATGGGACGTAGATGCCTTCTGTATGGGGTAACAACAACACCGATTTCATCTCTGGAAACCTGTTGCATTAGCTAAATCGAAACGCGAGGGCTCATTGTTGATTAAGACCTCCAAATGCGAGGGAGCTGCCGCAGCCGTGCACGTGGGCTTGCAGTGCTTCGGAGTTCGGACCCTGCCAAACACACACGTACTCAGACCCTCCTAAGGAACCGGACAAGACATGACAGATAATCTTCATCGTTTTATTTGCATTATTAGTACGGATAAACCTTTATAGTAAGCATTCATGGACATGGTCCCCCTGCAAAAAGATAATAATCTGCAGCGTTTTATTTGCATTATTAGTACGGATAAACCTTTATCGTAGGCATTGATAGACATGGCCCCCTGCAAAAAGATAAGGCAGAGCCCACCACTTTACAAAATAAAAATATTCTGCTCATCCATAATCCATTAAATACTAAATTAATGGAGGATAGGACAATAATATTACAATGTCAATTTTTATTCCATTTTGATTTTGTATACATGTGAAATCGATGGACACTTTCATCTATAAAAAAAAAAGGAGCACTGTTTGGATTAGGATCTGGTGTTAGGTCAAGTGGTGGTCGTTTGTCTTAAGTTGAGAGTTGTTGTTTAGCTTCTTTTTTTTTTTTTTTTCAGGTTTCTACCCAATTTTATAGTAAATAGTGGCTACTGTTGATAAAACAACCTATCGCACTTGGTAATGGAGTCTGATTCTGATATCTAGTGGTAAGTAGGACCTTAAAAACGCTCCATATTCAGTCTTCACCTCGGATAGATATGCAAACATGGCTAGGGACCCGCACCACAAGATGAGTGGGACCCCAGCTGTGACTCAACGTAATTGTCTGGTCAGCCTCTACGACGTTTTACTTGCAATATTTTATCGTTCCTTTTTTTTCCCCCCTATGTCCTTGCTTATGTACTTATAATGTTCATTAGTATTACAAAAGTGTATATAACAGTATATTTATATACTTATAACAAAAGTGTATATAACATTATATTTATATACTCATAACGTTATCTATTTTCATTAGTTTTATGATAATTGCCTATTGTGTAATACTAATGAACATTATAAGTATATGTAACATATATACGCTTTTGATTAATCTTTAGAAAAATACACGTTTTCAATCAAAATACACTTTTAATTTATGTTGAAACTTAATATCAAATAGGTATTTATTGAAAACCATGAAAAAGGTTTATCCTATGTATAGTTGCCAAAATAAAATAGTAATTTTATGCATGAAATTTACATATTATCTTATAATTTCACTCATTTTAAAATTATTCTTTTAATTTTTTAAATTACTTAAAATTTAAATCATTTTAGAAGAGGCCGGCTATTAAGAGTTTACTATGTTAATTTAGTAAATTTTGTCATATGACTAATTGTTATATATGTGACATTGTTTATATAACTCTCACTAACCATTTTATTAAAATTAAATCCAATCCTAATATAATCATCTCATATAATAAATAAATAATTAAAATCATAAGGAAATGTCACATCTTTTAAGCTAATTATAAGTGTTTCTTTTATTGAAGAAGAAGTCATGTTCTTTTGTTAACCACCACGTAAATCTCTAAAGTCAGCCTCCTCGTTCAAAAGCTTGATGCTTTTCAATGCGATTTTTAACTTCTTCTCTCATTTATTATTTTTCATATTAATTGTTTTAACCAATCAGAGTAGTTACAGCACTAAAGGGTCGAAAAACAAAATAATTTCACAAATCTTCACATTGTCTTGATTTTATACAACTTGTTATAACTCCTTTTTTAAATTAGCCTCATTCTCTCGTGAGAAAGATTTTACTATAACTAATTTTAGGTCATGAACCTTCATAATTATTGTAAAAGCATGTTTAAAATATTATTATAAATCATAATTACTGTTGACTCTTTTCTTAATATTGAATATACATGAACTTGAATAAAAAATAATTCAATTTTACTTATTTCAGAATCTTGGTCAGAACATCTCATACCATAATTTGATACCTTCAAGGTATTTAATACATTGCCACCATTTAATCCACCACATACTTCCCCTTTTTATCAAATCTTTTTTCACATATGATTTTTATGCATTGCCTCTTAGACCATTTAATGCACCACGTACTTCTCCTTTTTATCAAATCTTTTTTCACATATGATTCTTGTATCACCACCATTAAAGGAACACTTGTATTTAAATAAGGGATAATTTATACGCAAGCGATTAACCTTTTCAAAATTTTTTAGTTGAGTAAATAACCTTTAAAAATTTTCAATTGAGTGATTAATCTTTAAACAAATTTTCATCTAAGGTAAAAATGTTAATTCCATTATATCCATGATGACGTGGCAAATAGATTTTGCCATATTAGCATCCATATAGCAAAAAGTACCATATCAGTATCTATGTGTATACGCTCCTACTTTTAAAATTTTTCAATTTAGTGAGCAATCTTTTAAAATTTATTTAATTTTGGTCAAAATTATTTTTTTTATAAAAATAACAAGTGATTAATACATCAATATATTATTAGGAATGACTGTATAACGACTTCTAAACTTAATTAACAAATATATAACTTGTTCCTTCAAAAAATTGAAAACTATTTTATTCTATTGAAATAAGAAGAATGAAAAGAAATAAAGCCAAGCTTGCAGTCTTCTCTTCATTCCATAAGCTGGAAAATTTGGAAAATTGATGAATTCCTTAAAGTCTTGATAGATAATCTTTGTTTCCATTTTTGGAACCTCTTAAACCTGATTTTTGCCTACTCAGGAAAGTCTTCTAATGATTAGTGGTAGCTCTTAGGGTTTTGGGCCTTTAAATATACCCTACTTACCTAAAACTCATTAAAAACCCGAAGAAGACACGTGAGCAGTGAATTGAGTAAGTCACAATCGTGACTTATGCAAGTTGGATCCTCTCTGTCATGATCGTGACCTAGGTTTTCTCCTAGGTTCTTCCATTTTTCTCATACTTTTCTCTCTCATTAAAGTCCATATAGAACTCCATTAGGAACCTACATAAAAGAGATCAAGATCTTGCCCAAAATCATTACTCAAACACTCAAAACATATAAACACAACAATAACATCAGAGAACATCAATGTAAGTCTTAAACACATCATTTTTATCACAAACATTCAAAACCACACACTTAACAACTAAAGAAACATAACTTATTACACACTTATCAACTTTCCCACACTTAAACCTTTGGCTGTCCTCAAGCAAAAGTTCAAATGCAAGGCACACAAATACAAAAGTACACAAGATGCAGTAATGAATGATAGTTTAGATGTAAACATGGCAAGAGATCTTATAGAATTGGATTGACTAAGAACATTAATCATTCAAGAAGATCCAAAATATTCACTTAACTTATTCACATCATAATGTATTTAAATTGAAAATGCATATTAATGAGAGCATTGCTACCCTATTCTTATATCTAAGGCATTTGTAAGCATGCACTATTTCCAATTACCAAGTGGAAGGTAGGCCATCATTAACAATAACTCAAGAAATATCTTGATTTTGAAAGAAAATATTTATAGGTTTCACCTTTTTCATTTAAACTTCAATTTTGTACATTGGTTAAGAATAGCCACCTAGTTTTTTATGTGATTGTGCATGTCTTTAGGGACACATATTTAGTTACTAGACTAAGTGATTTTCTTTAAGCAAGGTTAGAGTTTCATTTGATCTTTTTACATGAAAGTGAACATCTTTAGGAGTTATTAGCTAAATCACAACTCACAACTAACCTATTGGCTCAACTCTTAACTCCTTTTTTGTTTGATTTGTTTTGCACTTTAGAAGTTAGTAGAGTAGTCATTGAATTTCTTCTTTCATTTATATTGCGAGCCTATGTCACCACTCTTTAATCAATTCTCTCCATGAATGATCACCCATAATACCTATCAATTAAGTCAAGTTCTCATATAAGGTGCATCCAAACAAATGTCAAAGAGGTAAGAAAAGCTATGCAATATCCTAATTAATATTCAATTTCAATCGAAAGACAATCACAAGTGAACTTCATAAGATCATACTTCTCCCTTACTCAAACAATATTGTTCCTAGTTAACCCAATTCCATTTAAAGTCATGCAATCTAATAGGGATGGATTTTTTTATGTTCTGATATGTCATTTGAATTGGATTCATCTTTATTTTTTATATATAAGTGCTCAATTTATATTATATTATGCCTAAATACATGTTTATTCTCTTAGCACAAGTTTTGAGTTCAAAGCATGAAGCTTTGGAGAGATTTGGACCAAAAATTGGATGAAGGTCTGCTGCTCAGAGACATATATGTCAAGCTAGAGAGACCTATACAATGGTTTGCACAGGCCACCATATACCTTAAAAAACAAGACTAATATGACGGGTTCCCTTACTGCCGTATTGCTCTCCCAGACCACCGTATTAGTACCTGACAGTGAAAAAAAAGGGGCAATTCAATCTTTTCACAAAATGCAGGCTTGCCTTAATTGGAAAAGGTGTATAAACACCTCTAATGAGTAGAGGAAAGAGGAGAGTTGATAGTCATTACTCCTCCTATGTTGAACCAAGGAGGTTTCAATCACATGTTTTGATGATGAAAAAATAGTATTATTACTAATGTTTGAGTTTTTGATGAGTTAAAAAGCCAAGTTGATGCAAGTGTGCAAAAACATGTCTTGAACCAAGGTAGAAGAGCCTTCATGAAGATAATGAAGGAAGGAATAAGCTTTGAAAAGTTAAAGTGAAGATCAAGAGAAGAAGATCAAGTTTAGTTAGGTTTAGATGTGTCTTGGTATGTAGTCCTAAACTTGATCTTAATTAATGCTTGAAAGGACTCTCACATTTGCATGACATATTTGCATATAGGATTTGAATCATGGTTTTAGTGATTAATTAAATTTAATTATGGAATTACTTTGTTAGGAATTAATTTAGAAAGGCATGTTGAATAATCAAGAGGTTATCTGAGTAATTATATTAATATGCATCTCTTGATGAGTTTAAGTGAATTGGATAGTTGATTAAAGTAATTTATATGTGTTTGAATTTGTTTAAACATAGTTGTGACATAAATTTAATAAACACCATAAAGGTGTTTATTTATGACTTAAATTAGGGAATTAATTTATATTGATTATTGTTATTGACTACTATTTTCCATTTAAAATAGAATTTTTAGGTTTCTATTAGCCTATAGAAAACAAATTTTTAGTTGTAACAATTATTGAATATTAATTGGACTATTTTAGGCCTTTTATGTACATTGACATTACATAAGGCGTTGGTATAACATTGGTTGCATATGAGCCTCTTTCTTGATTTGATTTTGATAAATTTGTTGTTAAGCTATATAAGCTTGAGTAGAAGCCTTGGTAGCCTAAGTTTGGGGTTTGATTTATGAAAAAAAAAATAGTGTACTTTGGTTTTATTTATAAAGGGTTACTCTTAACCCATTAGAAAGTAAGATTGATTGGGTTCCTCTTGACCCTAAGAATAGAGATTGGTTAGGTTCCTCTTGACCCTAAGAATAAAGATTGGTTGAGTTCTTTTGACCCTTATGAATTAAGATTGTATTAGGTTTCTCTTGACCTTGGTTAACAAGATTGTTGTAAGGTTTACTTTTTACCCTAGAAGAGAGATTGTAATTTTTTTTGATTTGTTAGTAAAGAACAATATCCAACAAGTAGTTGGAGAAGAGACATAGCCTATCTTTGGGGTAGGTGAACTTCTTCGACAAACCTTGTGTCTCTCTCTTCTATTCTCAATTTACTTATTACTTTTTTTGTGTTATCAATTTGGCATTCACTTCTATATATCTCATTAAATTGAATTGGCTTGGGTGTTAAGTTTAATTTGTTAAGAAAAGTTTTTACTTAATTCACCCCCTCTTAATTGCCTTTAGGGCTTGCAAATATCATCATTACAATAATAATAGTATATGTGGATTGGAAACTGTTAAGATCTTAAATAAAACATAAGCAAGAAATAAACATATTAAAATAGGTTAAGATATTGTGTGAAGTAAGAACAAAGTCAAATATTTGAAAATGGATCCTAATAAGATGAACTAGGTCGCATATAATATGAAACTATAGTGTAATTAGACATTAAAATTATTTAAGTTGAGTTAACTTATTAATGTTAAATAATCACCAATTTTTCTCTATGATGTAATAACATGTTGAGGTAATAAACTAATAGATTATTGGAAAATTGGTGATTATTTAACATTAATAAGTTAACTTAACTTAAATAATTTTAATGTCTAATTACACTATAGTTTCATATGACTTGACTTTTGACTTCAACAATATAAGTATATAAATAAATCAGTCTTTGAACAAGTTCTAGACATTGAAATTTTTATAAGGAAAGTGTTAATAAGGTTAGTTTTTCTTTATTTGGTTTTTCTTGGAGGATCATCAGCTTATAATTAGCTAAGGTTGCACCATTTTTAAAATTTCTTTTGAAGTGATGACTTCATCTTGGTCTTGACACTGTAGTTTTTTTTTTTTTTGGAAAAATAGCTTGACACTATGGTTTTTAAGCATGGTACTCAAATTTCTAATTTGTAAAACAAAAGAATATAAATGTTTAGAGCAATCTTAAGGGACCATCAAATTTTAGCATTAGATTAAGCTATAAGTGAACTTGATATAGAATTTAAGGGGATAGTGCAAGAGGCATTAGAAAGGATAATGATCAATCTAACTACATCTATTGTTACCCATCATTTGACCACTAATGTCTTTAATCCTTAGCATATCAATATTGTTGCTAAGTTCAATTAGAAAATACTTGTTTCTAATGATCTAATGAATCGGGTCAATATTCTTTCAAAAGGATATTAAGGTGGAGATCTATTAGTTTAATGAACATGAACATTTAAGTGGTATAATAGGTCTGAGGCTCTTAATATATATAACATATATTCATGGCCTTCTTAGAGATGTAGTGGCCTAAATGGATCAAAACATTAACGCTATTATCAACCTTAAAAGGTTAACTTGCCTTGGATATGTATGAACAAATTCAAAATTTTTACTCTTATACTATAAGAAAAAAACATATCTTATTAGGTCTATAGGTTTATTTATACTTATAGCAAGAAAACAATGTGAGAAGCTATTACACACCAAGTCATGCTACATTTTAGGTATCTAAACATAAGCTTTTGAAAAAAAATTTCAACATAAAATGTACAAAACTCTATTTCTAAATACCTGAAACCATGTGATTCTAAAAAACACCAAGCCTACTTTATATCTTAACAATTTGTTCTCAGTTTATGATAAAATTCTACACTATTCTATATCATTCCTAGCCAAAGGCTTGAGTCTTGAACATGGAAATTTTTAAGTAAATATAAATAATTATTGTGTCACCATCTTCTTAAACTTTTACCATTATCCCCATTGGTTTTTAAGTCATAGTCATTATTAGCACTAGGAAAGTGAAAAGAATGTAAATACTTAAATATTTTATTAGAATTTAGTAGTAAATTCATGAATTTCCATAGAATAAATAGGACCAAAAAAGCTTTACACTCCCCAGCTACTTCTTTTACTTATCCTTTTCTTTATCAGAAATTTTTTTTCATGAGTTCCATTTTCATTTTAAAAGCATCCAAATTACCTCTTTCACCTTTCAATATTTTTTTTATATCAATGGTTGGTTCCTCTATATTATCTCAAAGTGCCTTTTTTTTTTGGATAATAAAGATATTAGGTAAACTAGGTAAATAGAAAAACTAGGTAAACAAAAAAACTAGGTAAATATAGTAACTAGGTAAACTGATAATTATGAAATCCCATCGTTTTGTAGTTTTTAATACAAAAAAAGTTGCAAATATGTAGGTTATGTTAATGAGTTTGGTAATGAGATATAGAAATTATGTAATGGATTCGACAATTATAACTAAAATATGGTGCCTAACACCTCTTCTACTTTATAATTTAACCATAAAATCAATTTTCTGAGTAGCACTTCCTTTCTTTGGATTTTCTTTAGCTTTGCTTGAAAATGTGAAGTGGTGAATCCATTGATAAAATTCATTGTTGGTCCTATTTTTGTTAAAGGAATTTTAAAATGTCATAAAACTCTACAATGACATTTTTCTAGTCTTGTGATGTTTCCTTTAGTTTTTTAACATCATATTAAAACATGTAGATAACTTTTGGGATCCTATAATTAACCTTACAGCAACTTGAATCAACTCTCCAAGTCCTCAAGCAAATATAACCAAAATCAATCATGATGTTGCTCCTTAGAAGGTGAATTATGTGTGTATACTTTTTCCATATTTGAACAATATTTAATTAATTCCTTATTATAATGAAGAATTATTAAAATTTTATATATGACAACCACAAAGCATTCACAATAATAAATAGAAGATTAGAAAAAGTGAGACACAAATAATTTATATTAATATGGACAAGCAATCCTTAACTTACACCTAATCCCCAAACTCCACATTAGAATTCAGTATAATTTTATTCAATAGGAGAATAGAAGTATTTTGCACATGCTTCTTCCTTCGAGTGAACATAAAAGTTTACACATCTTCCTTTACTGGAGTGAAGAGGAAAATTTTACACATCTTTTTTATCTCAAGTGAAAAGGAAATGTAAATAGTTCAATTAATATCAAAACAGCTCAAATATAATCTAAGATTTCCTTTATTGATCATACAATGTTCTAAGAGCTTACATACACATATCAACTATATCAAAATTTTCCCAAGACTTAGTTTATGCCCAGAGATCCTTCCTAAAACTCATATTTATTTTATTTATACTAACAAATACAAATATGCTTGTTAGAAATACAAACTAGTCATTATAACAATTAGTAATAAGGGCACTAGTCAACCAATGTGTCATATTAATAAAAAAATTTATGAAAATGAAGGATTAGTGTATTAACTATTGTTTACGAACAAATTTACAATATCTGTCTTTCAAGGACTTATATTAATAAATGTGTCACACTAGTTGAGCATTGCATATACACAATTCTTGAACCACTATAAAGCCTTAACATTGATCTATATCATATCACTTAAAAAAATTTCAAAACTTTTCAAGTTCTTTCAACGATAAAAAAGCACTCCTTTGACAAAAACTTGATCCAAAACCATTTCAAAAGTTCCCAAGAATGCTTTTAACGCATTAAAAGGGGGTTTTTAAAACATAAACCAAATTTTCTATTCAATATGAAAGATTTATGAATTATGCATAAAATAAAATGATTATGTGATGTTTGTGCCTCTAATTCATTCAAATGACTAAGATAAGGTTGAATTGTATATATATATATATATATATGTAACAATCATTATACATGAAATGACTTCATTTTTTCTTATTCTTGGTTCACTTAACTTGAATTATTATGAAGCTCTCTTAAATTAGGTGCTCCGTTATTGCATTTTTATCCTTCGATCAATTTTCTCCATCACACTTCATCTTTGATCTCTGGCTTGAATCTTTGATATATCAAATTACTAATATCATGAAAGATAAAAACATAGTAGAAACATGTTTCTTTTTTATTTAAACTATGGGTTAGAACTTTAGTTAGTCTAATAATGTCCTTATTTTTATGATGAAATTTTTTTTTGATGATAGTGAAGAAAATAGATGACTTGAATAGACTTTACATATATTAAAATAAAATGTAATGCATGCTTTATCTTAAGCATCTACCATTAATTTATAAATCTCAAGTTTTAATATCACCATTTTATCCCCTCTTTTTTCCAACATTAAATAGAGAATATGATATATAAGCTACAAGTACCAAAAGGAAAATAAATAAATAACTTCATTTCCCCCCTTAAAAAACTTCTATAGTAATTAAAATATAAATCTATCTTTCTCCCTTAGGTTTATGAAACAATGATTTATATCCCTATGTATACATCCTAAATCAATATGATCAAATATCGTCAATATGAAAATAAATGGTTACCTCCTTTTTTGTACCATCAATGTTTGCCTAATTTTCTTTTCCATCAATGGTTGCCTCTTTTTCTTCCTTATTTTATTAAAAAATTTGATATTATGATACCAATTTTCTTTCTTAGCTAATATGAGGGATCTTGATTATTTTTATTTTTAAATTAATTAATGGGGATATCTATTTATCGTTCCTTATTTGATATCAATGGAAGTGATATAAAATTTTTTATATTCATTTAATGACACTTGATTGGATCTATAAGTCAAGAAATCAATGTGTTCTAAGTATTTTTACCAATTTAGGCCCTTAGAGGCTATTTCTTTAAAAATTTACAAACCATATCTCTTTGGGTTTACTTAAAAACATTTATTTGAATGAGAAATACAAATTAATATGTCCATAGTTATCACAAAAGTAATATATTACATAAGATGATCTGGAAGTATATGAATCCTATGAGTATGACTTATATGGATACGACATATATGGATTACTAAGTATTCTTTGGATGTAATGGTAATTGGGAGATCTACTGTGTATATTGTAGGAATTGTATGTTCTCCTTAGATAGTGACATTAACTAGTATCTTTATAAGTACATGACATGTTCTTTTTTTGTTTTTATTAATTTATATAAGGTGTATGAACATGTGTTATGATGTTAAGCTTGAAATGATGTCTATTATAAATTGGAGTTTGATTTTTTATCCTATATTAATGTTAAGGACTAAATGACTATAAGTGAAACTATGTTCCATCTTGTGTCTTTGAATACAGGTTATGCCTATTCTTGCATTAATAGCATTAAACTCTAGGCTTAGGTTTAAAACCATAGAAGATTGTATGAGACTTACTTTTAAATGAGGCCTAGAAGATGAGGCATATGCATAAGATTTATATGTATGTTTAGATGAGGATGCACCATGCTCATTTTCCACCTTAGGCAAAGACTCTTCATGATGAAAACGAAATGCAGACTTGGCATTGGATATACTTTTATAAGTGTATCCAATCCCATTTCTATCATTAAAGCTCTTTTAAGCTCTTTAGAAAAAGATTAAGAACATTGGATTCTTTCTTTAACATGTTAGTCTTATGTTCCAATTCATCTAAGTTATGATTTTTAACAATTGCCATAACCTTAAATGCTTAGACGCTATGTAATTCCCTCTTAAACTTTTCATGTTTATTTATGTATGCATTTAAGGCTTCCTTATTTTAGAATGCAGTTTCCTCCTTTTCATGATCATAATCTCAAGACTTTTAATTAATTGGTCATAAGACAACTTAATATCACTATTACTATCATTAAATTATGAGATAAAGGACACATCATCACTATTTTTCATAAATGACATGCTTGTTACCTCAATTTGAATTCTTGAATCTTTAAATTACTTTTATATTGCAATATGGTCCCTCTATTTCTTAATACATTAGTGTCGTCATATGTAACTTCAAATGAATACCAAATATCAAAAATACTTTCACAGATTGACACATTGACATACTATTTAACATATTTCTATTAAGCGAGCCAAGAAAAACATATATCACCTTGTTATAATATTTTCTTTATAATATTTCAAAATTAAAAAACTTTTACAATAAGAAAAAATTTTGCTCTAATTTTTAAAGAAAATAATAATTTCCATAAAAATAGAAAGGTTTATGTCTTTCCCTTTTAAATAAAAAGGGACGAAAGTTATATCATAATTATTTTTACTCAAAATTTTCCAAATATATAAATAAAAAGAATAAGTCTCAATATAATAACTATTATTGATCACAAAATGGCATATAAGAGGGGGTGAATTATATATGTATAAATTTTACTCTCTTTTAATACTGATGAATGAATATCTTATTCTAATGAATGGTTATGAAAATTATAAAGTAATCACATTAACAATTAAAGACATTAGGGAAAAGGAGACCAAAATTTTTTTTACAGTGGATTAACCAAACAACCCTTAGTTCTTTGTCCACTCCCCAAGCTCCATTTGAGAATTCACTAGCTTTTTCTTCAAGAGGACAAGAGAATCCTTTCATATCTAAGTCTTCCATCGAATGAAAAGGATCTTTACACATCTTTTTTTTTTTTCATAGGTGAAGTGGAATCTTAACAATTTAATTACTCTCTTAATTGATAACTTAATCACTAAGATATAATGCAATAATTCCTTTCTTGATTATGCAATGTACCAAGAGCTCATATCTCATATACACACACATTAACATAATAGAAATCTTTAAAAAGAATCCAAAGACTTCCTTTGTGGCATGGATCCTTACTATAACTCATATGTAGTTTATTTGTACTTAAAAGTGCAAAATATACTCATTAAAGATAAGAATTAGATGTTATAACAACTAGTAATAGTGACAATGGTTGATCAAAGTGTTACACTAATCAACCAACATATGACATTAGCAAACTAGTGTATTATTTAATGTTCCTACTTAAAATCGTGATACATGAAATATCTTTTTTTAACAGATAGTAATTGACCAATATGCCACTTAGTAGTCTAATGTATGTAAAATGTGCACAAATGACTTTAAGAACCTATGATAAGACAACTTAACTCCATGGTAGTTCAATCAAATGTCTTAAAATAAGTTATCAAAACTTATAAATTTCTTGAAAAAGATCAAAACACATTAGTTCAATAAAAACTTGATCAAAAACCATTCCAAAAGTCCTCTAAAATTACTTTCATGCATTAAGACAATCTTTTTTTTTTGAAAACTTAAACCAAATATTTCATCTTAATTAAGAAAATATTTATGAATTATGCATAAAATAAAATAATCATGCCTTATTTAAGCATATAACTTATTTAAAGGTTAAATATACTAGGAATCCTTTTAGTTTGAGCTTTTCCCATTTTAGTCCCTCTATTTTGAAAACTATCATTTAATCCTTTATGGTATTATTTAGTTACCACATAACCTCTTTAAATGTTATGATAATTCTGTAGGAACTTTGTATTCATTTTTAATACATATTTTCAATTTTACACATTTATATAAATTTTTAAGTGCTAGGTACAAAGCCTAATGCCCAGGTACTTATCCACATGTTTTTGTAGTTTTAAACCTTAGGAAACCCTAGATCATATGAAATTTGGTTTTAAAGAGTTAAAACATAAAAGAAAAGAATTTAAGATAGTAGAAAAGAACTTAACATTTAACTTCTTGATTAATAAGCTAATGACATTGTCTTAAAACAAGAGATAACCTAAGGGGAAGTTGATAGGAGAGTTATCTTGAAATTCTTAGTTGCATATGTTGTTTTTATTGGGAAATTAGGAAGTGATCACATCACCTGTAATAGAATAAAAAAAATATTTTTCCCTAAAAACCAAAATGACTTTAATTTTATAACATATAAACATAATATTAATGAATTATATATCATAATTATTATGAGGTTTGATTGTTTTGAATAGCTTCCTTAAATCCATGGATTATGTAAAATCAACCATAATTATGCAAGTGTTTGGCCTATAAACTTAGTAAGTGGTGTGGTGTAGGGTATGCCAGGAGTGCTAGCTCTAATAGAGCGTACACTTTTTTGTAATAGGGATTTGAACTTTTTAGTAAGGTAATTGAAATATAAGTTTAATTTTAATTTAATTAAAAATTATTAAGAATTATATTTAAATACGTATTAGGTTCTGATAAAACTTAATATCTAATATTGATCACTATTTATTATATATCTTATATTTGACCATAAAGTTTCTAAAACTTTAGAATCAAATATGACATAATGAAATTAACTTTTTTTATTCAACCAATCTTTATGTATGACTCATTAGATCCTTAAATATGCCTTTCTTTAAAGAAAATTTTCATTAAATAAAAAATATAGTTATACAAAGCAACTGAGGAAGAGATGCATCATAAGTTGGAAAATCTCCCAGCTACAAAACAACGTCCTACCATTTAGGAAAGCCTACCATATGGAACAAAGGAGTAGTTCAAACTTAATAGTTAAAGGAGTGAAAAAAAGGGGGTGAGTTTTTTTTCATATTCCCTCACCCCTGAGTAGATGTAGGTTGTGCAGAATAAATTTGTAGATCTAAATTATTCCTAGCCTTCTGAGCATCTCCAATTGTATCTTAAGGAGTCATGATGCTTCTCTTAAATATGATGAGCCAAAATTTACAGCCTTGTAGATGGAATAAGTGCCTGTGGTAGCTATCCCTTAGAATTTTTGTATCCTTTAAATATTCTCATATTTCTTTTTTACCAAATCACATGAAATGTTCCCTATGGAAATTTTACATACTAAAAGATATCTTTTTTTTTTCAAGAAGCCCTCCTAAATATGATGGTGAAAAATATAAATTATAATTTGAAATGAATTTTTTAATGAGATAAATTAAACTGCTGTAGATTACCTTTGATTCTCTATATAAGCACTTCGCATTCATAGATTAAGATTGGCATCTAAAAATGCACATGATCACACAAATATTAAAAAAGCCAATGTAGTTTTGACTAATCTTTATGTTTATGTTTTTTTATAATTAAATCCTTTCATTGTTCAATGTTATGATCAAATATAAGGTATAAAATTAATGTTCATTATGATTAAGTCCAATAATGCTAGTTCCTCAACATTAGTGTTTTATTCTTTTAATGAAATTGAAAAAATATTTTCAGATTGCCACTCTAGCTTGGCCAAGGATTTCTCAATTCAATATCAATAGAGAATAGTGAAATATTCCTCAAAACTACTTAATGAGATGCATCCTATATTGATCCCTTAATTACACTCTTATATTTTATACTATATCCAATTAATACTATTCGGACTACCTTTGACTAGCATAGATCTTAAGTAATATCAAAACTGTTGAACTCAGGGAGGTTCCAATCTTGGTTTTGGTGATAATAAAGGATAAATGTTACTAATGATTTAAACCTTTATTGTAAGTTTCAAAGATAGGGATGTTTCATGGATGAATTAAGTGTAGAATGTTTAACCTTAAAGGCTAAAATTGAAGATAATGGAACCACAAGAAAAGTGGTAGCTTCAAGACCATGAATTTGTAGTTTGGAATTTGTTTGTAAGTTTTTTTTAAGTTCAGTTCATCAAAAGACTCTAAGTTAGCATTCATGCATTCATAAGTTTTCAAAAGTTACAAAAACTTTTATCATATAAATCCATTTTGTTTAAAGTTATAGAGTCAATTTTAACATGCATGCAACTTTGAAATATCATTTAATATTTTTTTAAATTGTATTTGATGATAAAAATGTTAGGAAAATGTTGAAAAAGTTTAGAACTTAATTTGTATCATTTTTATGCATTTTTCAGTGATTAATGGTGGGTTAAAATGACTGTTGCATTTGATTAATGGCGTCATTTTAGTTTGGTGACTACAACAGCAATTGGTCACGAAGAGCAATGACGCTGTTAATAAACCTAAAAATCTCCGTTAATACTTAATGGCTGGTTTGTCTACAAATTGCGGCTCTTAGCTTTTTGATAACTTATTACCCTCTAACGAATATTTCTCATTTCTAACAACTCTATTCACTTTTTAACACTAGAAATACGAGTTCTTAAGCTTTCATTAAGATCTTTATGCCCTCAAAATATTATTTAAAGCTAAAATATTTAGATTTACTCACGTTGTCAAAGTTTGTTGCTCCTCTTATTTCATTCTCAATTTTCTTGATTTTAATCCTTTTATGGTGTTTAAAAAATTTTAAAATTTTTTTAAATGTTCAAGAGATTTATTGATCATACATTTTCATTTTTGGAGATATATTTCATTAATATTAGGCTTTCATATTCATATATACCAAAGTTGTCTAGTTTTGCATGTTTCATAATTCATACTCATATTTCTTGATTTAAATCGATTTTGTGTGCTTCAAAAGTGTTATATTTTGTTTTTTGAAGTCTTAAAATTTTTTATTGATCATACATCTACACTTTTAGAAGCTTATGTCCTTATTTGAAAGCACTTAAATTCATATTTATTGAATCTATCTAGAATAGGTATGTTTCATCTTCCTTAATATCATTCATCATTTAAACTCATTTTTGAAGTTCAAAATTTTCACATTCACATTTTTAAGCTTTCAAGAGTGTCACTAGTCATTCATCTCATTTTTGAAAGCATTAAATCCCTTTTTTATTGTTATTTAAGTGAAATAACTTTATAGCTGTACATTATTACTTTAAAAGGAGGTTCTTGGCTCACTTGGTCATTTGTTTTTGTAAAGGCTCCTCCTTGTCTCAAAAAATAGTTGTTAAAGGTTACTCTTCACATTCTATAAAGAATATTGTGATTTGTAAGGGTTACTCTTAACCAAAGAAGAAGACTATACTTGTTATAGTAAGTTAGTCAAATTTCCAATAAGTACTTGGGGAGTGGATTAGGAAATTGTTAGGGATTTTTGAACCACTATAAATTTTGGTGTATCATCTCAACCCAACGCTCTTTTATTATTACTTAGTGTGTTACTTGATTGTTGCTTTTATTGTGATTGCATTGGCATAAACATTTGGATAATATTCTAACTTAAATATTGGTTTAGTAATTGTATATAGTGAAATAGGTTTAGGTGGCTTAGTTTAATTAGTTTATAAAATTTAGAATACGTGATTCATCCACCCCTCTAGAGTGCATTTAGGGCTTAAAATTGTTATGAAAACTAGGGCCACTTAAATGTATTTAATTTCTAACAAAATTGTAAGGAAAAGATTATAAATGACACACTTGATAAGTACTTCTTGCTAAGAGCAGAGAAACATTAGTAAGGTAACCTTCTTTGATGGGAATGATTATCTGTATTAGAGAACTAGGATGGAATTCTTTATTATAGTTGAAAACGTTAAATTATATGATATTATTAGTGAAGGGTTATTCATTGCCTGTAAACTTATGAATGATTAAAGAGTGCCTAAAGTGAAGGAGGAATGGAATTTAAAAGATGACAGAATAGTTTCGTTAAATAACAAGGTTGTCCATATTTTTTTTATTCCTTAAGTAGAAATAAATTCAATAGAGTTTTTATGTTTGAAATGGCTCATGAAATTTGGCATACATTAGAAGTTACTTTTGAAGGAACAAACCAAATGAAAGAGAGTAGGGTGTCAATGTAATAGGGATTCTCCCTATTTTTCGTATAAAAGTGCTCAATTTATATTCAATTTGTGTTGGATTATAGATTGGATGTGTTGACATATGTTATGGACTAAAAGGCCAAGTTTGGGCAAGAATTGGAATAAATTGGAGCAAGGAGCTATTGATAGAGACTTGGAAGATGGTTTCTATAGAAGCTCAATAGTGCCATTTAAGTTAGAGCCAATCATCATTTAGGTCTATTTTCCAGAATCTTAAATGGGGGTTAAGTCAATGGTCATTTTACTCCATTAATCTGCCATTTAACATCTTGAAAATGAAAAATATGAGGATTGTGTTTTATTCAGTTTTATGTTGTTGTAGCTTCTGTCTTTATTTATTTACATTGGGTTTTATGTTTTGGTTGATATTAAATTAAACATTATGGTAAAACTTTGGGTTTTCATTCAATATATTGTTCCATCTTTATTTCCAATATTTTAATCTTATTTTCATTATGTTTATGCTAAGTTTAGAATATGTTCTTATTATATTTATTATGTGTGGCTAATTTCCTTTGAGTTAGAAGGTAATAAAGGGATTAAGGGACTCCAATTATGAGAATATGATTGGGTTTTGATTAATTCTTTGTTTCTAGGATTAGATTAAATTGAAACCTTGAATGAAGGTCAATAATTAGGAGATATTTATAAGTTTTATCACCCTATTAATACTTTCTAATATGAATGCTAGATTTTAGCCTTTGATACGTTATCGTCATTAGCAAATTCTGTAAGTAGAGATATGGTAATTGGTTTTTAAGCGAAACTTATTCAATTAATCTAAGGTTTTCAATTCCTTAAGTTACATAATCTGAGATTATTAAATTATAGCTTAGGTTAGCAATTCCCTATCACTTAATGCTATTACACCATTAAATTTAGAGAGCCTATTCTAGGTTATTGCATAGTTAGGATTATTTCCAGAGCTTGATATATTTACCTAGTTTATGAGGAACTTAGAACATGAGAGCTTTTTTGTGTCTATAGGCTAACATATTAGCTAGAACACAATTAATTTAGTTATGATGATTAGTTGTCTTTCCCAAAATCCTAATAATAACTTCTACTTGCTTTGTAAGTATTGTTATTTACTTATTCATTTTTGCAATATTGCTTGTTTTCTATTGTTCCCTTATTTATATTACCATTTGTTTTAATTTTATCGCATCAATGGTTTTAATTTTCTTTTCGCAATATTAGAGATAATATTTGCATCATAGCTCACCATGGATTCAATCTTACCTCATATTATTGCATAAATGGATTAGTTAAGGTTATTATTTAGTAATTTGCGACGAGCTATCACAATACTTACTCATCAATATGATTTTTTTTTACACATCACGATGAAAGCATTTTTAACATGTATACTGGATGCATTGGCATCATAAATTCATTAAAGGGTCTAGGAAAGTCATATTGAATTGCTGAACTTGTTTAAAAATTTTTAAGATGCTGACCAAATGAATGGGAGGCAAAGATCACCACCATTCAAGAGGTGAAAGACCTTAATGGCTTACCTTTGAATTAATTGATAGGTTATTTGCTCACACATGAAATGAGGATAAAGGATCATAAAATAAAGGAGGAGGAAACTACATTAAAAAGGAAGAACTTGGCATTCAAAGACAAGAAAGAGAAGTCAAGTGATGAAGAGAGCACGTCAAATGATGGTAAGGATGACACAGATCTTATGAGTAGGCTGTTTAAGAAGATAATGAAGAAGAAAGCCTTTACTAAGAGAAGAAAGCAAGGTAAGAGTGCTTATAAGAGAAAACAATATTCTAATTTTTTTTGTTTGTTTTAAATGTAGGAAACCAGGCCTTTTAAGAAATCAACGGCCATTCCTCAAAGAGAATGAGAAAGAAGAAAGAAGTGACAAGAAGGATAAAAAGGAGAAGAAAGAGAAGAAGATAAGGAAAGCCTTGAAGAGCATGTTATGGGAGATAAGAAAGAGAAGAAGTTAAGGAAGGCCTTGAAGTATATGTTGTGGGAGACATCAAGTGAGACCAAACATTAGGAAATTGAAGATGAAGTTACAAATTTTCGTCTCATTGCTTTGGAATATGAGTTACCATATTCTACACATTCTTTAAATGATTAAAATATTGATTTGATGAAGAATTAAGTTATGATGATTTGGTTAGGTGTTTAGAAGGTGTAACATTGAGAAGGAAGAAAATATCTTATAGGCTTTTAATTCACCATCTTTCCATATCAATTTTATGAGAAATTAATGTTTAATTGCTTTAACTTGATGTTAAAAGTGTCTAAACATCATTTACATTCATGTATATGTAGATTGGACGCCAAAACATCAAGAAAATATGAGAAAAGACTAGAAAAAGTAAAAAATCAAGACTAAAATGGCGGGTGCTATCACCCCACTGTTCTAACCCCGAAACCAGTTACTAAAACGACGGTGTTCCTGAGGTGCCTTTTAACTCCAATCAAGTGCCATTTTAGCAGCTGCCACATGTTTTTCAGCTCCAACTTGCTCCACCTTCTGCTACAACTTGTCCCACTTATTCCTACTTGAAACCAACATATATAAGAAGGTCTGGGAATCAAATTCGCAGCAGCTAACACGGATTTGAAAGGAGAATTCAGATCAAAACAAATTCTCTCCTTCTTCTCCTGAGGTTTTAGGTTTTTATTTTCTTTTTCATTTCTAGCTCTTGTATATTGTAATTTCAGGTTGTTTTAAGGATTCTCAGGAGTTGTTTAAGGTGATTGGAGGTTGCCTAACACTTTGTGTCATCAATTGGTTAAATCTAAACCCCTTCTTTACCTTATTTCATCACTTTGTTCATGTTTGGGCAAGAACATGTGCTGCCTTGATATGAAACAGAATTTCTTGTTTTTATATGATGTTTTGAGCTAAATTATAAATTTGGACAGGTCCTTGAATGTCTTAACTACATGATTAACACAAGTTTGGATCATAATCTTTGTTTATGTGAGGGTTTAATGCTTATTTTAAGTTGGCCACTTAAGATATGATTAAAGATGGGTTAGGATCTGACAATCTCTACCTAAATCATTGGAAAAATTTGTAAACAACATGGTTTAATCCTTAGATCTAAGAAATCTACCTTGGTTATCATGAGGGCACTAATCTTAAATGGAATTTAGGATTAGAACTTCTTAAACTTTAAGCCTAATGCCAATTAATTGATGAAATAACCAAAGATCAATTGAGGATGGTTAGCGATAAGACAATGACTTAACCATAGCTTGTCTTGAATTAGTGAAGGTCCTAGATTAGAGATTCCAACATTTCATAAATTACTTAAGTCATTTCAATTAAGGAAAATACTCTTACTAATGTAGCTAAGAAATTTATTAATCAAATTAATAAAGAAATAATTTCAAATTTATTATTTAAGGAAATAATAAACTTTTTAAATTAGCAAGTTTCAATTAAATTTAAATAATTAATTTTAATTAAGAAAATATATTCTAAGTATTAAAAATATTTTTAAATTTAACAGAACTAAATTAATTATTAATTTAAATCAAAATTAAAATATAACCATATTTAATTCTAAAAATATTTTTAAATGTGTGTTTAGAAGTCAATTCAATTATTAATCTTAATCTTATTAAACATAAATAATTTAATTTTTAATTTATTTGGAGTTTAAATTTTTTTTAAAATTCTATTCAACTTGAGGATATAAGAACTAATTGAGATTTTCATATTGTAGTTTAATAATTGTTCTAATTTTGAGGAGATAAACAAGATGTTTGCTATTTTTCGCTACACTACAAGTATACAGGTCGCTACACTACAAATATACAGGTCGTAATAGATATCGATCCCACGAGGATTGAATGTAGATATTAAATAATCTGAATTTCACTTTGTTTAAGGAAAATCCAAGTTATAGAAACTGAAAATTAAACTACACTAAGGAATTCATGAATTGAACTTTAGAAGAAAACAAAACAGTTAAATTACTCAATGATGAATACTTAGGTATTGTTCTATCCTTGTTCTATGATTTTACCTTATTGATTTAATTATGTTTAATCCTACACATCTAACAGTTTGATTACCCTCTCTCTCTCGATCTAATCAAAATTTCCTAATTGAAATACTTGGAAGCTAAATTGCAACCTCTTAGTTCACAATATTTCTCCCAAATATGCAATTGGATTTGAAGCCAACCCAAGGAAAATTAAGAAGCAATTAATATATCTCTTCAATCACTTGTTAACCTATTAATTGTAGGTCCGTTAGCTCACAAACTCTCTTTGTAAAACCTAATTTAAATAAATCAAAACAATCTCTTGATTCGAAAGGTTATCGGCTTAATAATTAACACAAACAACCATGCATTAAATTAATAAGATAAAAGTTGGATAAAAATTCAAGAACAAATCCTAAATTAGATCTAGTAATCCATAATCATGTTGAACAACCATTAT
>JAOXYD010201133.1:0-22038 GCA_028565735.1 Pinacopodium congolense
AGTCACCTAACCAACGCAACAGGGTTCATCTATCCCATTTCAGATGGTGAGTGGGTGAGTTCGGTATAGTGTGTGCTCCCCTAATTTTTTACAGAGCAATAACCAACCTCAACTATAACCTCACACAGTGAATTATTGGTAACAAAATGTTTCAAAGTTGTCACCATTAGGTTATAAGTCAAATGTGCCTTTACAAACATTTTGGAAGTGTTATTATATAAATATGTAGCCACATTAGAGACTCAAATGCAAAACTAAGAGGCTTTTATACAAACTTTGGAAAATCAAGTGAGATAGCTTTCTAATTTGATAAAGGAGAAGATGTAAGGAACACTGCTATACATAATTAAAGTAAATCTGAGAAGCAAACGAAGATAATCATATTGAGGAGTCACAAAGAGTTAAGGAAGACTAAGAAGAAGGAGAACGCTAAGCAAATTATTGAAGAATTAGTGGAGAAAATAAATAAAGAAGTGAGTAAAGAAAGAATTTCATAAGAGAAAGAGGTTTCTAAATTGTTTGTAGATCTAAATGTTGAACCAAAAAAGGCCTAGAATCCTCATCAATTAAAGAACAATCAATTGGTAAGTAATTTGATATATTTTTTAGAGGTGTTCAACAAACACCATATCAACGTCTACTTCATGAAGGTAATAGGTCAAATGCTTTCATATGTCAAGTTCTTAAAGGATATCTTAACGAACAAGAGAAGATTAGAGGAGTATGAAATTATAAAGCTGAATAAGGAGTGGTTAGTCATCCTTTTGAAGAATTTGTTACAAAAGATGAAAGATCTAGGAAGTTTTGCTATTCATTGTACTATTAGTAACGTGTAGATAAATAAGGCTTCAATGGATTTAAGAGCAAACATTAATCTTATACCTTTATCTATTTTTAAGAAATTAGGATTACTTGAGCTAAAGCTTACAAGAGTTTCTCATCAAATATTGGGTCGATTTATCATTTATCTTATTGGAATCATAAAAAATGTTTCTGTAAAATTTAAATTTTATTTTAAATGGATTTCCTTATTTTAGATATAGAAGAGGATTAAGACATTCTAATCATCCTTGGGAGGTCCTTATAGCAACTATAAAGGCAATTATTAATGTGAATAGAGTGAAACTTATCTTGAGGATTTAAGATAAGGAAGTGGTATTTAATGTGTTTGATGTCATAAAGCATCCCTCTTCTCTTGATTAATGTAAGTTTATTAATAGAAAATCTTTTTAGACTAATTCAAATATCATTTTTTTTGTTTAAATATGAAAAAAAGCCTTGAAAAACTTGCTTGACAATGACAAGGAGGAGGAAAGATATTAGAAATGCTTGGATAGCTTGAGGATTCTAAAGAGCACATAAATTAGGTTCAAGCTAGGAGATATTAGCTATTGGAGAGACATATCAAGCCTCTACTAAGATCATTGATTGAATAACCTCCCACTTTTTAGTTTAAACGTCTTCCATCTCATTTAAGTATGGATCCTCGAATCTACATATCTACTTACCTATTAGTATTTCTTCTTTATTGACTAAAATAATGAAAAACAGATTATTAATAATGTTAAGGGAATATAAAAGAGAGGTATTATCTTTCCTATCTCTAATTTTAGAATTTAGTTCAAATAGTGAAAAAGAAAGGGGGTATTATTATCATGCAAAATGGAAAAAAAATTGAATTAGTAGCCACTAGGAAAGTTATAGGGTGGAGGATATATACAAATTATAGATAATTAAATGAATCCACGAAGAAAGACCATTTTACTTTGTCTTTTATTGAACAAATGATTGAGAGATTAAGTAGGCATAGTTTTCATTATTCTTTAAATGGGTATTTAGGATAGTTAAAGATACTAGTAGAACAAAAGGAATAATAAAAGATGATCTTTAATTGTCTATATAATACTTTTTCTTATAGATGCATTTCTTTTGGTTTGTAAAATGTACTAGCTACCTTTTATAGACTCATGCTTTCTATAGAAGTTTCTTATAGATGCATGTCTTTCTATTAAGGGCATTGGTTTCTTATAAACGCATGTCTTTTTATTAAGGGCAATAAAGTATATTTGGCTAAGGTCTAGGTGATTACAAACTTGCCTCCTTCTAATACTGTAAACATTAAAAATTTTCTAAGATATGTCAGGTTCTATAGATGATTCACTAAATATTTCTAAAAAGTTATTAGACCTTTGACTAAATTATTTGCTAAGGATGTCGTTTCTTATTTCAATGATGAATGCATGCAAGCTTATGACCTTTTAAAAAAAAACTTGTTAGTGCATCAATTCTTATATCTCATGAGGGTCTCTTCTTTGAAAATAATGTGTGATGCAAGTGATTTTGCAGTGAGAAATGTATTAGGAAAAGGAAAGACAAAATTTTTATCGAATATATTTTATAGGTAGAATACTCAATCATGTTCAAATAAATTACACTACCACTAAAAATAAGATGTTGGCTATGGTGTTTTCATTTGATAAATTTCAATCTTATTTGGTTTTGTCAAATGTGGTGGTGTACACTGACCACTCTGCTCTAAAATATCTAATGACTAAACAAGATGAAAAATAAGGCTAAATTAGTTAGTTTTACTTTTTCAATAATTTTAAATTGAAATTAAAGATTAGAAAGAAGTAAAAAAATGTATAACTAATCATTTTTCTAGGCTGAGTGAGGAGATGATTGATAAAACTATGGAACCAAAATCAGGGAGCATTTTCTAAATGAGTATTTGCTAACTATTATACTTTTTCATGGTGTACTGTGAACTATTTTTTTGGTAATTTCTTGCCCCATGATTTTTCATATCATTAAAGAAATATATTTAGAGGTAAAATACTATATTTGGAATGATCCTTCTCTTTATAAGATTTGTGATAATGAAATTATGCCAAAGTGTCTATCTAATGTGAAAGTATCTTCTATTTTGAGTCATTGTCATTTTGGGGAGTTAAAAGGATATTTTAAACTAACTAAGAATGAATATAAGGTCTTAAAATGTTGTTTTTATTAGCCTACCTTATTTAGGGATGCATATTATTTTATAAATCTTATGCTAATTATAAATTGGCTAGAAATATTTCTTGGAGACATGATATGCTTTTAACTTACCTATGTGTGAAATTTTTTATGTTTGGAACATTAATTTTATAAGAACCTTTTTTAAGTCAGACTTAACCAATACATTTTAGTGACTGTCAATCATCTAATAAATAAGTTGAGGTAGTGACTTTGACCATAACTAAAGTAAATGGATAATCAAGTTTTAAAAAAAACATATTTTACATGATTAAGGAC
Organism: Pinacopodium congolense; assembly: GCA_028565735.1. Lineage (NCBI taxonomy): Eukaryota > Viridiplantae > Streptophyta > Magnoliopsida > Malpighiales > Erythroxylaceae > Pinacopodium > Pinacopodium congolense. Next base: position 3,298 of record JAOXYD010201133.1, read on the forward strand.
ACCTAGAATTATAATAAGTGATGGGTGTATACATTTTTTGTAATAAAGTTTTTTAACCCTATTAGCAAAATATGATGCAACCCATAAAGTTGTCACATCCTATCATCCTTAAATTAATGGTCAAGTTGGAGTGTTTAATAGAGAGATAAAGAAAAAATTGGAAAAGATTGTTAGTTCCTTCAGGTGAGATTGGTCCTTAAGTTAGATTATGCTCTTCAAGCATATAGAACCACTTTTAAAACACCTATAGATATGTCTCATTTTAAATTAGCATTTGGAAAAACTTGTCACTTATTTGTGGAATTAGAGCATAGGGCTTATTAGGAAGTAAAAATCTTAAATTTTGATTTAAAAAGTTCAAGTGAGAAAAGATTATCATAGCTACATAGGTTGGATGAATTCAAATTCAAAGTTTACAAATTAAAGTTGTATAAAGAAAGAGTTAAAAGATGGCATGATGAGAAAATCTTTCATTTTAAGTTCTTGATGGGAGATAAGGTGTTATTTAAAACTCTCAATTGTGACTTGTCCCTAAGAAATTAAAATTACAAAAAATATGGATCATTCGAAGTGATCAAATTCTACCCATATAGGGTTTTGAAGGTGGTGAATGATAAGATTGAAATTTTCTAGGTCAATGCACAAAGGGAGAGCAACATATAACTAAGGTGGTAGAGGATTGTGATGCTATCTTCCTTCTTTAGGGTACACTTTAACAATTTTTCTTTATTCTATTTATATAAAAAAATGTGTTTTCATTACCCTTTAAAATCATGGGATTAGGCTTTAAAAGTTTTTATTTTTTCTATTTCCATTTCAAATGTTAGTTTGTTTCAATACTTTCAATTGTTCATTTCATACACTTGTTTTAGTTACTTTTTAGCTTGTTTAAATAATTTTTGCAGGTTCTCTCAAACCCTAATAATTTAAAGGAATCTTATTTACTTTTCCTCTTTGTTTTTTAATTTGAACATTTTAAACAATTTCCATCTTAAATATAGGGAAAGGGTTTATTCTAATTGATTATACAATTGAATAGTTGTGAGTTCAGGGAGTAATTAATTCAGATGGTTTACTTAGAAATAATTATGATGGATTGTTAAGGTTAGTTTAGTTGCTTAATAAAGTAGGTGTGGTCAATATATTCAGTAGTAAGAACTCTTGATCGATTATGATTTGTATTACTTGAATTTCATGAATTTTGTTGAGTTTTACATATAGGGTTAGGTTTCTGAAGAAGCTTTATTTGGATTTTTATACAACTTGGAATAAGGTGTTAATTTATCTTATTTTTAAAAGAAAAAAATGAAAAACATTATGATCCTTTAATTTCTTAGTAACTAAAAAAATCCTCAACATAAATTGTTGATCTTCACATCAAATGATAGTTGAAATTATGATTATCTTAAATAAATAATAACTAATAAATTTATGTATTGTGAATGGCAACATGGAGTATAAAATGTGATTCTCTCAATTATCTTTGAACAAGTTTATATAAGGGTCTTTATGAAGTCAATTAGCGGTTTAATGTTATGTGTGAACGTTTTATTTATTTTATATGTGATTGTGTATGCTTCATCATATTCAAAATTAAGGGATATTGTTTAGTGTTGATTGCATTGATTTATATTTAGATGACTACTTAATTTTTGACTGCTATTTCTGAGTGGTTGTCTAGAGAAATTTCTTTAGGCCAAGTGATGATTAAGTACTAGGGAATTGATAGAGGCAATTTATATTAAGTTATGTTTTATAGTTTTAAATATTTTTACTCATTTTCAAGTATGAGGTTTCCCCATTTATAAGTTGTTTTAGTGATTTTTCATATACAATTTAGATTCAAGGAGTAAAGTACGAAGGACGAGATTTTTTACAAGAACTCAAATGATAAACAGTGTCAATTATCCTAGCCATTTATCTACAATCTTTTCTCCATTTTTTAAAAGTAAAAAAAAGCAAAGTATAACAATGCTATTGAATAGCAAAGTACATTTTTATTTACTCTTTAATTGAATAGAAGATCAACAGTTCAATATAATACAACTATTTTATTTTGTCTTAAAGGTCATTTTACCTTTGGAGTTATATAATCTAAAGTTATTTTGACATAAAAATGGCAAAACTACCTTTAAACAATATATTAAGGTTTTTAACTGTTGGTTCTTATAGGTAACCTAAGAGGGGGATGAACTAGATGACACCAAAATTTTCTAAGTCTTAATACCTAACAAAAATTCCCCTCTTAATCTAATGCAGAATTATAAAACAGTGTAATAAGTAAAATAATAATAATGATTGAAATCCAATAAACTTTAAAAATAAAAAGGAAAAGGAAAAGGAAAAGAGGGGAAAATAAGTTTTTATAGTGATTTGGTACATAACCTACACTTATATCCACTATTTAACATTGTATTAGAAGTTTCATTAACTATTTTCTTCAACATTTAAAGATTATTCCTTATACAACACTCTCTTTTCATGAGATAAGAGTAACTCTTTATAATTTGATAATCCGACATCAAAATAACCCAAAAATACACTTTAAAAGTTCTTTACTAGCCTAAAGTGTTTAAAGGGCTCACAAATACACTAAATGGTGAATATAATAAACTTCACATAAAACCACCTAAAACAACTCAAAAATTAACTAAAAAACTTCTTAATTCACTTTTAACTCAATAGCACATGTCTTGATGCATGACATATGTTTCAATACACTTTTTTATAGGTGAAAATTAGTATACTAATTGGTTATAAATACTAGAATACATTAAAAATTAATTGATTTGATTTTTGTCATTGAAACTTGTCGTTGGAATTAGATCTCCTATGCCACTAGTTGACCACTTGATTGCACTAGTCAACTAGTACATATTGTTAGTCAATCAGTCTATATAAAAATCATAATTATGTATGGTACTGGATTTAGTTTTGGTACTATACTGATACTTGTCAATATTAGATATCATATCAACCAATTTTTCAAAATTATAAAATAATCCTTTAATATATTGCACCGTATATTTTTATGAAAATAAAAAAAATTAATAAATGGAGGTCGTAACAAGATAAAATAAAGTACAACATAAGAAACTCATGAAATAAGCTATTTAACTAGTTATACAGCCAAAACATTTAACAAAAACACAAATTGATAATGAAATATTGTGCTATATAGTTTTAAACTTATTACTTATTTGATTTTATTATTTATTAGATAAAAATATTATTGTTAATTATTTGATTATTAGTTATTTAATAAATTGGTAAATGTAAGCCCTAAAGGCCCTCAAGAGGGGGGTGAATTGAGATAAAAACTTTCTTAACTAATTTAGACTTTAAACCAAAGGCAATTCAATTTAATGAGATAAGCAAAAGTGAATGTCAAATTGATAACAAATAACTTGACAATTAAAGCTCACAACAAGTGACAAGTAAAGAGAGAAGGAAAGAAAGAGTCACAAGATTTTAAATAAGTTCACCTAGCCTACAAATAGGCTACATCTCTTCTCCAATTACTTATTGGATATTGTTTTTTACTAACAACTTAAAAATAATTACAATCATTCTTCTAGGGTAAAGAGTAACCCTTACAACAATCTTATTAACTAAGGTAAAGAGAAACCTAATAAAATCTTGATTCACAAGGGTTAGGAGGAACCCAATGCAATCTTGTTTCTAACGGTAAAGAGGAACCCAACCAATCTTACTTTCTAATGGGTGAAGAGTAACCCAACCAATTTTACTTTTTAATCAGTAAAGAGTAACCCAACCAATCTTACTTACTAACTATGGTTATGAACCTTATGATCTTTATGTCTAAATGTATTTCTCATATCAAAATGAGCTTTCCTAGTATGATAATCATGGATATGAGAGTTATGAGAATGCATCATCCTATTATGCCTATGAAATTTGCCACTTTGCTTAACATGGGACTTAAGTTCATTTCTAGATCTTATATCTCTAAATGTGCTTCCTTGATGAATGTTATGCCTAGAATATGAATGAAAAAAAAATTATGGCCAAGAATTAGTATCAGACAAATTTCTAGAAGTAAGAGTAAGGCATTTGGGGTATATGTGCGTGAGTTGGCTGAAATTTCCTCCTATATGGCCTAAATATGTGCATGTTCTTTTCTTGATGTAAATGGGATTTGGGATGTGATTGAAACATGCCTTTAGCCGTAAGCATATGCTTTCAAGGAGTATGGGAATGTAAAAACTTAAATTGCTTAACTTGATGTCTATCATCAGGCCTAGATGTATGCATGCTATTTCTTAGTTGACATTCATTCTTAGGATGTAGATATGTTGTGTTCCTAGAGTTATATGCATGTACATAAGGAGTATGTGAATTTCTTAGACCTCGTTGCCTATCAAGGGTCCAAAATACATCATTATGATCTTTTGTATTTCTATAAAAACTATGTTTATTTTTGCTTATATGCACACCCTTTCTAATTTTACTCTTAGATGCATATATGAATGCATGATAATTGCAGTATTAGACCTCTATTATACCTAAAAGGTCATCATTATGGAAATTTTAAAAATTATAATTGTTGGTTACCTAATATCAAAACTAGTAAACCCATCAAGCGCTTAATAGTCGACTATTGTTTTTAACTAGTCGATTGTTGTCAACATTTTTATTTTTTTCATTTTAGTCCTTAAAATTTTTAAAATTTATATTTTAACCTCGATATATATTGGTATGATAAATATTGATCAATGTCAGTAAGTATGGAACCTTCTATTATTTGACCCCAAAACAATACAAAGGTCAAATTGTGCTGTTCTCTTGCAAGTATGGCACCGTTTTCATATCTTTGGCAAAAATAGCACACTTATTTACTAGTCACACCTACTAATCAATCAGTCTTTCTTTAAACTAGTATTTTCAAAACTTTTCAACATTTTTTAACACATTCAAATTACCCTAAAGCACATTTTAACATTTTCAAATACTTCATTCCTATAAAATTCAATAAATACATACTTCAAATTAGTGCTCCAACAAGTTTTAATATATCAAGAGGACCATTTAAATTATTCCTCACATATTTCCTCTTAATTATGTGCCTTATATGCATAAGCACTAAACATGAATGCATTATACCTGAGTAGAGCTAATTAATCTCCTTAAGAGAACCAAGATAATATTACAATAAAAAATACAAGATATAACTTATATAATATCTCTGTCTTAGTATTGACCTTAAACCTTTTTCATTTTTCTTTATAAGCTTCATTTAAGTTCTAAGGCTTGAAACTATATTTCTTTAACACTTTTTTTAAGCTTATATTTTCAAAAAAAATCAAACATAATAAATCTTTCATAGAAATATTGCTTGGTCATCATCAAAACATAAATGAAACATCTCTTAATTCAATATTATCCTTACTAGTCATCATAAAAAGCGGAGGAACTAATGGGATTTTTGTTCTTTGAGTTTAGTTTTTTCTTTTAAATTTTTTCAAGACATTAAGTGATTATTATTAAGGGATTTTAAAATGGATTCAAATGAACTTCATATTTTAGGTTGTAAATTTCTTAAGTCTTTACTTCTTTATTGTTATCAACCTTTTATTTTGTTAATAAGAATAAGTATTCTATTTGTATCTTTGTTTTTATTGATGAATATGTGTAACTGAATTTGTATTAACTAAGGTCAGGGCATTAGCTGAGTCTTAATCTTCTTCTTGCTTTCTTACATGTTTGAATGATCTTTATCTAATTAAGCGCTTCATTCACCTCTCTTAGCTTGTCCACATAAGATAGATTTAATACATGATTAAGGTATCCATAACCATTATTTCTTAGTTGTTATACCATTAGTTAGTTAATTAAACTAGATTGTTGAATGACAAAACTTTAATTCTTTAGTAAGGGCTTTCAAATCTAATTCCTTTTATTCCCATTTATTTATATGACCAAATAAATAGATTAAGATTAAAAAAGATAGGATATTACCATGAGCATTGGTTTTATTGAGCTTCCATGAAGTTACCCTCGATCTATTTAGATATCTACATTTCCCTAGAGTAATTAACTCATTAAAACCTAAAAACTTAGCTAGATTTATTCTTGATAGAACCTTTTTATCACAAGCTCTTATTTAGATTTAGTAGTTAATTATTTCTTACTTTAACACTTCACAAATATTACATTTAGAGTTTTTTGAATAATTAAACACCTTTTAATTTAGTATTTATATTAGATCCTTGTAGAACGATATTTAGACTCATTGTCCTTCATTACTTATTGACAAGGTGTATTTACCCTTAATTCCATCTTAGGATAAGTATTAACAAGTCTAAACTGAAAAAAAAAGTTTTGGCTAAATTTCAGGCTAAAGAATTACTAGCTTGAACTAGAATCAAGTTACTAATTAAAAACCTACATCTTTTTTTTTTTGTTGTTAAAATGCAAAATAATAACAAATCCCTAATCTTCTCATTCGATGGATAATATTTTTTTATTAAAGGTCTTTTCTCTTTGTTTCCCATTATTTAGTATCATTTCCTTTATGCTTTTTGTAGATAACTAACCTATTGCATCATTTCCTATTCTTATCACTATTAGCATTATTTATGTTATTATTTCCATGGCCATCATTATTATTGCCATCTCCACGCCTATCACTAAAAGTTTCTCATCAATAACTACTTAGTTCCACTATTCTGTTTTCCATCATATTTCTAAGCTTTTTTTTTTTGGAAACATATACTTCTTTCAAACAAATAAAAATTTAATTCTAACTTCAACATTTAGTAGTTGAGCCCCCACTCCATTAATAGGCAAATTGAAGGGTTATATTACATTGAATCATTTTTTTAGATGATAAATGAGATTTATTGTCGTTGAGAATAATATAAATGTGTGAAAATAGATTGTTTCTCCTTCTCTAAAACTTTTATCATAAAAAACATATCCCTAGAAGATTTTCATAAGCTCTTTTTCATCTTACAAATTAACAAGTGCTTTGCAAGTGAAATTATAATAGGATCATAATATGAAACACTTATTACAACTAGGTGTTATCCCTAAATTGTTACTAGTTATTGCTTTATTGGTACTGGACATTAATAAAGTAAAAAAACTTGCTAACTTGCTCACATTATATTCCATCATTACATTGGAAGTAATCAATCTCATTAACTAAAGTATGGACATACTTAAACCAAAATATAGTTTTTTTTTTCTATAGAACAAGTTGACTAAACTACCTGATATGAGAATTTCATATGAAATATTATTGTATGTTAAAATAAATGCTTATTATGATAATTGTATAAGTGATCCTTTGGCTTAAGGTATCCAAAATATCTCATATATGGATTGTTACATTTTCATACTACTTATCATATATTCTAATAAAAAACTAGCCCATTTAGTATTCATTTGATATAACATTATCTATATAGAGATAGTTTAGTGATTAATATAGAATTCATCATCCTAAAATGATTAAGGAGAATGTTTCATTATTCTTGATTAATATTAATTCATCATCTTAAAATGATTAAGGAGAATATTTCATTATTCTCTATTAATATTGACAAGAAATATTTATTTAGGGTGGAATGAAACTTTAACAATAATTTTAAATATTATTAAAAGAATAAATTATTATTATTAGAAAATAAATATGAATCAAACAAAGTAAACATTAATTTTATACTTTATGTTTAGTTGAAACATTGTACAATGAAATGATTAAATTATACAAAAAAAATCATGCATAGACAGATTAGTCAAAATCATTTTGACATTCTTAATTTGAACTAAAGATGATGGTGTTGCTAGACATAAAATTTGATATCCAAGCGTATTATTTAATTAAATAATTAAAATAAATAAAATGAGTTTATTCTATCTAATCATAAATACAATTTATTGTTATACTTTACATTCATTTCTAATCTATTTGGAAACCTAATAAGTCTACACAAAAAATAGTTTAAAAGAGTAAAGATAATTTAATCAACTTGAATTTGATTATAAGATTTAAGAAATTTACAGGAAAATTTTAAAATAAGGACCAATATTAGATCTTATTTAACTGTAATTAGTATTTTATTATAATTTAAATTAAAGTTTATTGGAATTAAAATTATATTTCACTTAAAATACTAATTGGGTAAATTTTTTTTATAAATATGTGTAAGCTCTATAGAATCTAAAACTTTTGTATTAACCTTCTTTACACCATCTATAGAGTTCTCTTGACTTATTTATGTGAATACCATTAGAGGCCTTATGTTTGCATGACTAAGGTACTTTTCACGTAAATTGTGGATTTAGTGGGAGTTACAATATAAGAGATCAATTTGTACAACAATGTACGATTTATAGTTCATGCTCTATTATATTCATTATTAATCATGTTATAGAATTTAAAGTAATATTGGTTTTTTAAAAAATAAAAATTTACTTTTCTTCTATTATGAAAGCGATGAGAGCACGTTTCAATTTCTCAAGACCAAATCTCTAACTAGGTATTTATTTCTCTTGATACTTATATGTATTACTTGATAGAGAAAGTATTGAAGTGTGTGTGTGCGTGCGCGCCCATGCATGCATGCATGTGTGTGCGCGTGCACTCAAGTATTGAAGTGTATGTTTATGCATTTGTGTGTGTGTACGCATGAGCGTCGCGTGCACTCGTGCGCATTTCAAAAAGTTAATCAAAAAGTTAAAACAAAATAAGAAATAAGAAAGAAAATAAAAAGAAAAAGATAACAATAAAAGAAAGTTTAGTTGAAGATATATTTGGGGTTTATGACTTATAATTAATCATAGAAATATATAGATTGTGTTTAGCCAAAGATGCTAGCCTATGAATTCAAACAAGCTCTTGAATCTTAAGTTTATATGATTTTAGACAAATTCTATACAATAGAAAATTTTCCCTAATTATGTGATAACCTAAAAAAAGCTCTTTACGTTTAATTGCGCAATAGCATTAGATATTAGGGAACAGCTAGCCTAAGCTACAATCTCACAAGTTTAAATTGTATAACTTAGAGAATTGAAATCCTAGCTAAAGTTAACTGAGTTTACCTACAAAATCACTTAGTTGCAGAATAATTCCTAATTCACTTCATTAAACCAGAATTCCAATTTAATCTCAATAAAAAACAAAATGCACAATGCCAATTATGTCAATTGTCACAATTATAAAGCCATTATGTTATCAATATCTTCATACCTAAAGGATATCTAACCTAATATAATGAAATTAACACTAAAACAAAATGAAATTAATAAGACAAAATATAAATAGGTAGAAAACATGAAGGCATTAAAGAGATAAAGGCTAAAAAATAAAAAATGCTATATTAACATAAACAAAGCATTTAACATATATTTAACATAACTCAAATGAAATAACATTGAAAATAAAAAGAAAATATAATGAAAATGGAAAGACAACAGAAAAAACAAGAATAAAACCATAATTCTTTAATCTAAACACTGAATCTAACAATATAATTCAAAACTAGATGAAAAGACAAGAAGAAAAGCCTAAAACCTAAAAGAAGACACAAAGAAAATGGATGGCTATCCTAAGTAGGGAGCACAACTCACGAATTTCTACTCAAATCTTCTATTTATATGCCTCTCAGGGTTTAGGAAGGGTTTGGAGGTAAAGTATCAAGCTTGCCCCCTTTTTTTAGCAAAACATAGCATTTACTGCATACATTTACGGCCCTTGAGTAAACATATATAGTGGATTGGATCAACTGCTGTTTATGTTTCTAGAAAACACCCTAAATGCTAGTTGGTTTTTTTGCTCTAACTCCTCCTATGCACCTTTGATGACTATGAAATTTGGTATTTCGGTTCCCCACACGATATTATCCCCCCCCCCCCAATTTTTTTATAGAATAATCTAAACTATTAAATTTCCCCTTATTCGTTATCGAATTCACTTGTACTAAAACCGATGCTTGTTTGAACTTCTCTTACTCTTCTCTTGATGCATTCTTCATAGCTTGTCATATGACCTTGAAATTTAGTGTAAAACTTCATAAAAATGATGCTCTAAGTCCTTAACTTGATTCCTCACCTCTTTTAGTTGCAACTGTACTCCAATTCTACTCTAAACTTGACCATTTCAACTTGTATTTGTGTCTTAGGGTCAAATCTGCATGTAAACTTAAAAGGAACTTAAAATAACCATTCAAACATCAAAATAGGGATGATTTCACATTAAAATGCTTATGAAACTTAGTATAATTCAACCCTATCAATTAACCTTCTACTTAAACGATTGCTTATACTCAAACAATTCCAATAATTAAGCACAATAGAAATCAATCAATGCCTTTAACCCAATTCTCTAATTTCAACTATATCATGATAAAAAAATGACAATCACAAGTAAAGTACACAATTAGTGAAAATGTAACTCAACATGCATAATATCCAACATTCAATTCATTTTGCATAAGTTATCACACAAACTAGTCAAGGATGGTTGAATTAACCAAAAATAATTTAAAACACAACACACTTTTGATTTTTGAGCAATGTTTAAAAGTTCATCTAATATTTTTACGCGAAGTCAAACACCTTATTATGAATGACCCCAGTTGCTCAACTAGATGTTCCTTAAACTTGTTTGAGAGGTCATCTAACTTTTTGACGCAAGGATAAATACTTTGTTGTAAAAATCCTTGGTTACTAGGTTAGATCACTATCTCAAATGACTATTAGCACTACTCATAACTTCAATCTTTATACATATTCAAAGATAATGGAGTGAAAATTGCTCATTTTATTTAACAACCCAAACACATTATGCACATTTTTCTCTTCTTTATTTTTCTTTTCTCTCTTCTCTTTCTTTTCTTCTTCTCTTTCTCTTTTTTTTCAACACTTTATTTTTAAACATTTGTTTCCACATTCATACGAAAAACCATATATAATGGACATAAATATTAAATATCATAAAAATGGGTCACTAAACACATGCAAAGCACTTAAAAGAAAAAGAAAAGAGAAAAAGTTAGCATTGTTCCAAGAGTTGAGCAAAGTTCCTTAAATTAAAAGCATTAATTTCTTTTAAGTACCTAATTAACTATTAACTAAATATCAGAATCCTTTAAACTAACACATTCTAATTATCACCATCAAACTCACAATAACTCAAGCATACAAAATTTTTTAACTTACCTCACCTCCATACTTAAATTAGACATTTTCCTCAATGTCCCAAAAAATGAAAATACAAATAGTATGGAACAAGATTTCTCCCTTGATGAGGCGAAACTATAAAGTCCTTAAAATAGATAGATGCCCGCTTTCACTCCAACTTTTGATTCCATAGAAAGCAAACACATAAATGAAAATAACTTAAACACAAAGTCACTAAAGAATTTATTAACAAAAAGAAAAGACAAAAAAATTAAAATAAAGTTAGGTTACCGCCCAACAAGTACTATTTTAAGGCTTTTAGCTCGACCTATGTTATGTACATTATCTACTGTCAACTGGATATTTGAGCTCGATAGGAAATATGTTTAAACTCATTAATGAGCTCGGAGTAGCTTCTCTTGAAATAAGCTCAGAATCAACACAATGTTGCATAGCATTGGATTGAAACCACATTGTTTCTCCGTCGTATTCCATAGTCTACTTTTTACTATAGACATCACCCTTCCACCGAGTGGTCTATATAGTTGAGTAGGCAAGGGTTGCAGGGACTCTTCATCCTGCTCATCACTATCCCCATTTAGTTTGTTTGGTTATAACTCTTTCATCATTTTAACATCATGTGCCTCTTGTTCGCTCGTCTTCTCTTCTTCTTTCACCTACGAACTGCTAAGAAAAGGAAATGAAACTTGATTAGCAATACTAAAGGATGGAATATTTACCATAGGAGGCTTTTCATCCCCCAACATGTCTCAAATTGTCCCTTCTTTCTCTCCTAGCTTCTCTTGCTCTTCCTCCATCTCTGTTGGGTGCTTTAATTTCTCTCTACTCCTTGGTGAAGTGATAAACACCTCCTTCTTAAGGTCTCCATCTAATTGGCTAAGTGTGCTCGTAGACACTTGGGCTTCTGTACTATGAACCACATTTGTTAAGTGGCTCAATTGATCTTCCAAATTCTTCAAGCTACTCCTCATTTCCTATTGGAATTGAAGAGTGCTTATCACCAAAATTGTTGTAATCTCTTCCGATGACATCATACTACCTTGTATTAGAGGTGGAGGTAGAGCTATGAGCTAGAAGTATGACTAACTCTGGTAGCACGATGGTGGAGAATTGAAACCATACCGTTATGTATCCTACAAAATAGGATACATACAAGTATAATAACTTAAAAATGAGCAAAAGGCACATATCTTAGCTTTTTCTTCATTCTTCGTTTCTTATTTTACTAATAGAGTGAGATTCGTCACTTATTGCTCTAACTTAAAAGTAGTAAAAAAGTTAAACTCATAATCAGAATAATGATAATAGGAGAAATCAGGATCACAAGCACCCAAATTATGAGCCATCACCATTAAAAGTTTGCATAATTAGAAAATTTTGTGAATTAAAAAATTAGAAGATGAGGTAACCAATATAAAAAAACAAAAACAAAAACAACACTTAAAATATGTAAAATACAAGTGCCAACTCCTGGAAAACGACACTAAAAATTTGGTGGAGCTATTGCAAACTAGAAAATAATAAAATTGACCTAACTTAACTATACAGTAACTATACAGTAAGATAAGCTATGGTCGAATCTACAGGGAGCTACAGAGAGTTTAAAGTTATTTTTACAATTGCACTAAAAGAAAAAGAAAATAAAAGAAAACCTCTTGAATTTTTGCGAACTTAAAAACAAATATAAAAGACAACTAATAAAAACAAAACAAAAAAATAAGAACATAAACAAAAAAATAGATAATAATAAAAGAAAGATGGGTAGAAGATATATCCTGGGTTTAGGACTTATAATTAATCGTAGAAATATATAGAATCCATTTAACCTAAGATGCTAGCCTTTGGATTCAAGCAAGCTCTTAAATCCTAAGTTCCTCTGATTTTAGACAAATCCTATATGAAAGAAATCTTTTCCTTAATCACGTGATAACTTAAAATAAGCTCTAAAAATTTAACCTCGTGATAGCATTAAATACTAGGAAACGACTAGTTTAAGCCTTAATCTTGTAAGCTCAGATTGTATAACTTAAAGAATTGAAATCCTATACTAATTTAACTAAGTTTACCTATAAAGTCACTTAGCCTATTGCTACCTATGGTATTTGCCAATAATTATGATGTATGAAAGGCTTATACTTAGAAATTGAATTAAGAATGATAAATATATTAACCAAACCTAGAAAACAATTACTAATTCACATCATTAGGCCTGAATTATAATTTAATCTCAATCACAAACACAATGCCCAATGCCAGTTACATCAATTCTCACAATTATAAAGTCATTATCCCATTGGTATCTTTCTACCTAAAGGAAATTTAACCTAACTAATGAAATTAACAATAAAACAAATTAAAATTAATGAGATTTATAAGGAAAAAAATAAAGGAATTAAATGGGCAAAGGCTAGAAAATAAAGAAACCACGCTATATTAACATAAACTAAGCATTCAACACATATTTAACATAATCCAAATGAAATAACAATAAAAATAAAACGAAAATACAATGAAAATGGAAAGACATCAAATAAAACAAGAATAAAGTCATAGTTCTTCAACCTAAATACTAAATCTAACAATAGAATTCAAAAATAGATGAAAATATATGAAGAAAAACCTAAAAACGTAATAAAACATAAAGAAAATGGACGACTGCCCTAAGTGAGGAGCAAAATTCATGAATTTCTGCTCCAATCTTCTATTTATATACCTCTCTAGGGTTTGGACGTGAAGTATTAAGCTTGTCCTTTATTTTGGAAAAACACAGCAATTTCTATGTACATATATGGCCCTTGAATAAATATATGCGGTGGTTTGGATCAATTGTTGTTTATGATCCTAGAAAACATCCTAAATACTAGTTTGTCGATAGCTTCTACCCCTCTTCACATTTTCTCCTCTAACTCATCCTACATGACTTTGATGGCTATTAAATTTGGTATGCAGGTTCGTCACATTATTTTCTTACACACTAAAAAATTTCAAAATAATATTATTCTTAAATTTCCCATATTGAATCATCGAATTCACTTGTACCAAAATCGATGCTTGTTTAAACTTCTCTTGCTCTTCTCTTGATACATCCTTCATGGCTTTTCATATGGACTTGAAATTTGGTGTAGAACTTCTTAACATGAAGTTCTAAGTCATTAAATTGATTCCACATCTCTTTTAATTATAAATGTGATCTAATTCTACTCCAAACTTGTCCATTTCAACTTGTATTTATGTCCTAAGGTCAAATCTGCATAACAGTTGATAAGTACAAGCATTGCTTGGACTTGATCAATATTTTTAGATGTTGATCATGACTAGTGCTTAACCTATTTAGTGTGAGAGAGGACTCAAGGTGTACTTATCTTCTTAATGGCATATATTTGCCAAGGTGAGATTGTCTGCAAGTGTTTTCTCAATTCATTATTGGGTACAACAAAATAGATTGGGAGTATGAGAGCAACACTCTTGTGGTAAGTTGCAGATCAGTTGTCCATAAGCATAATTGCAGGTATCAATAGCATTTTTGGTCATTATGCCATTTTTTAGGTCATAATGACAATTAAAGAAGGAGTTAAACGACACTTTTTAGGTCATTATGCCATTTAAGATCGTAGAAAAGACGAAACGTGATTAAGCTATATCAAACTTTTAAGGATTTTCATAAAATATAATATACTCTATTATTTTCAGTTGAAAAATACAAATCAAAGTTGTTTTACTCCCAAAGACGTAGGAAATATAAGGTTTCCAAACCTTATTAAATCCATATTTTATTTAATCCCTTTTACTATTTATCTCTCAATAGTTTTTTCGTATTTGATCTTTAAATTTGCTTCTAAATGATAGGTTAAATCATTAATGTTCTAATGCATCATATAAATGATAAACTAACAAGTTCTAATTAACATGAAGTTGTTAATAAAAAATTTAGATAATTGTAGCATAAATGATATTATGATTAACAAAGTTAAGAGCATATTGCTAGTTAAGAGCTTATTGATGGAAGAGAGGATCTTTCTTCTTCTTTTTTTTTGTTTGTTATGCATATACAATGAATTGAAGTATGATGGATGATTAGAGATTATCAAAGAAGGGATATAAGTTGTTAAAAGGAGTGTTGTGCAATGAAATGTAGTGCCTAAACATGTTAAGAAACAATAAGGGAGTGTTTAGTTTCACTTATTTTTTTTCCATTTTTCTGTTTTTGTTTTCAAAAATAGAAATAGAGGAAAAATGTATTTGGTTGTATTCTATTTGTTTTTTTGTATTCAAAATAAAAAAAATAAAAACAGAAATAGAGAAATAAGAAAATGGTGTTTTCTACATTTTGGAAAACAGAATTTATAAACAGATTTTTTTACATTGAATAATTAATATAATCTATTGACTAATAATGTATTTTTAAGATATATAAGAGTGTTTTGGTCCTAAAATTTAAATTTATTTCATATTCAATTATTACTATTAAATTATTTTATCATAAATCTTAACCAAACATGTTTTTATTTTTACTTTTTTTATTCCAAATATCAACCAAATGTTTTTTCATTTTTCTTTATAAAAAACAAAAGCATAAAAATATGAAATAGAAATACAAAAAAATAATAAAAAATAGAAGTGATACCAAACGTCTCATAAGATAATTACATATTCCCTACATTAAGAAGTTACGTTCAGATTGTCCAAGAAGGTGGAATTCTACACTGAAAATGCTTGATTTCTGCACCAACTATGTGAATGTGTTTATCAATTTGAGACATAACGAGTTGCAGTAGACTATTTTGTTAACAAGTTTGTAATGAAACTTGTCAAAATAAAATTTTCAGAAATTGGAGGTGTTTAACATTGTCGCTGAGCTTTTTGTTTTACATAAAATATCCAACTCCTCACTTTTTTTTTTCTAATATGTTTGAAATCAAATTAAGGTTACCTATGCGAGTTATTTCTTCTAATAAGGTGATTCAGACAATAAAAATTAAGGCTATGTTATGAATTATTCTAATATGAAAACAAATTGCTATAGTTGAATACTATTTTCATAAGCTGCATAAAGATTAAAGTTCAATAAAAGTTCATATTTTAAATAATTATTGTATGATTTACTTTTCTGGTTATCAATTAAGAATGGATGAAGAATACAATCACAATAGTTCAATGTCAAGTTCATATTCTGTCGATGCATCCTCATAAAACAATAAAAGTATGGGTTTGAATCTTAGTTTAAAGAAATGAATAAGGGAAACAAGCACTAGGATTTCATATAATTGAATAGAGTTAGATAATTCAAACAAATGATGAGAATTTAGATATACTATTGTGGTAAAAGTTGAATGCAGGTCAATATCTGATATGTAAACAATTGCATAAGATTTGTTAGCTAACCAAATGTCTACAGGTGGT
Source organism: Pinacopodium congolense (assembly GCA_028565735.1). NCBI lineage: Eukaryota > Viridiplantae > Streptophyta > Magnoliopsida > Malpighiales > Erythroxylaceae > Pinacopodium > Pinacopodium congolense. The sequence continues at coordinate 19,870 of JAOXYD010201133.1, forward strand.
TATCAGTCTACCTTTAGTTAGTGGATGTGAGTCGTCATTACAGTCAACTTCATTCAACAACTTTGGGTGTGTTGATGGGTCCCAGAAGTTAGTTACGTAATCAAATGATTCTCGATAAGTTAAAGCTTTATAGTATATCAATATCTTACTTTCATAGTTTTAATAATTATTTATCCTATAATCTTATATTTTATTTTTAATATTGTGATAATCATAGAGCATATTGATATAGATGAGGTTATGAATCATTCTGGCTGTTTATTCAAAGAAATGTCCAATGATGGAAATATATCCATTTATTACTAATCATGTACTCATATAGTCAAATTATTACATAATTAGACGTAATTTTAATAATGATTTCTTCTTTTTGGAATTCAAAAATGAAAATACTTTATTTTCATATTACAACCTTGAAACGTGAATTTTAAATAATTTGCAATTTCACATTGTTTTGGCAATGCTAGCTTAATTAGAAGAAGATAATAGATTATTCTTTTAGTGAAGAAGAATATGAAGGCATAAAAGAATTAGATAAAGGCATGTTTTAACACTTAACATTTGCATAAAAATTAAAAGAAATTCTAATAATTGTCCATATTTAAATAAGACCTTAATGTTTGTAAAATAAATTTGAGCGTCAAACAAAAGAGACTTTAATTTTTCCAATACAATTTTATTTAGAGTTGCTAATATGATAATCTTTTAATTGTCTTTAGCAACTTCAACAATTGATGTAGACCTTACAATTTTGATTTAGAATTAGATTTTTGGAGTTAGAACAACTACTACTATGACAAAAATCAATTGGAAAATGTTACATCAACAGCTGTAGTTGGAACCTTAACGTTTAAATTAAAATTTTTAGCAAATATTAAGTTTGAAATTGAACTTTTTATAGACATTAAAGTTGTATTTTGATTCAGTGATAAGATCTTTCTTGAAGTTTTGAGGAAATGTTAAATCATACCTTTACTCTAAAAAAAAAAGAATATACATGAGAATAAGGAAAAGCCTAATAGTCAGGAATCATCATTCGGATAAAATTGTAAAGCCTTATTCAAATGAAAGCAATAAAGAGAATAAATCAACAATAACTTGCAAGAACCAATCCAACTCACCTTCAAACGAATATGAATTGGGGTGAGTTGGCTATACACTAATAAACACCATGAAGAATTAACAACTCCTTGCCATGTCAATGTAACTACCTTAGGTTTTTACATATTAGAACTTCTAAAGGGTTCGCATTTGTCCTGAACTTTTCATGAGTTAGAATTTATTCCAAGTCTAATGGTAATGGGTCATTAAACTTAAGTATTCTTTTTATGGTTAACAAAAGTTTAAATCAAATGACTAATATTAGTTGTCAGCAATTGTAATATCACCATCCTACCAATCTTCATTAGATGCAACTAATATAAGGTTACATAAAATGTTTGAAACTTCAAATATTATTATGGTGATATGAATCATATGTGATAGAAGGTTGTGTTAATCTTTTTATGTACCATTTTTTAGAATACTTAATAAAGTATATAAATTTCTAGACGTAAGCTTCTTAATTTGATTTTGTTAAAATTCAAAGTTCTATGAATAAACTAAATTTTATGTAAAAGGCGAAGGATCAACGTAAGTATAAAAAGGCAAGTTAGGTTACATGTACCTCTAAATCTTTGACAAATCTGAATTTTTGATTCATTTTAATTCACAAGCACGTCTTCTTATACTAGATGTTAAAATTGCGTACCTAACTAAAATAAAGCATTTGATAATGGTAAATTAAAATGAATAAATCTATATAAGGAAATGTTTATCCAATAAGAGCATAGAAGAGAACCAATTAATAAGAGGGAAAGTGTAACAGCCTTCAATTCAACTTCCACAATTCCATATTCTCATTAATTCCTAAATCATATCAAACCCCAATCCAACAAAATCATTTCCCAAATTAAAGTAAAGGCTAATTCATAATTAATTGAAAATCAATTCCATCCATTCATTCTCTTATATAAACCCACAAATGATAATCTCATATAATTAAAAAAAAGGTCATATAATGTCCAATTCAATCACATATCAAAAGAAAGAAATTTCAAATTCAAAAGTGTCTCTAATTGAATAAAAATACATTTTTGAGGCGTTTTGTGACTAATTGACCTATCTAAT
>JAOXYD010201141.1:0-22037 GCA_028565735.1 Pinacopodium congolense
TTTAAGTATTTTAATGTGATGTTTGCTTATTTTAGGAAAGAATTTTGTCATATTGGTGTGAATATCTAATGGTAGAGCATATGTCTTTCCTTAAATACTATACAGATGATAGTTTAGATGTATCTAATACATAACTTAACGTCACTTTTTACTTATTTAATCCACTTTTTAAAACTCGAATTTGGCTTATTAAGACAGACTAGATGAATAGATTATTTTTTTAAGAGTTATGCCATTACTAATATTTCCATTGACCCATCAATATACTTCACATCGATATTTGCATTTTAAGCGTTAAGCTCTTGTTTTATCATTTAGATAAATAGTTTAAAATTTGTCTCTTCTCTATTTCTACAAAATAATAGAAGCGATAATCAGTGTAAGAAGGCATCTCATATTTTTTCGACATATTTCTAATATCTAGAATCAAATGTTTGAAATGCATTCTAACGTTCATTCTAAAATTGAATACGTTGCTCAAAATCAAGTATTCTCATATTCTTTTTAAAGATTGAATTTTCATGTAAAATTCATCTAAGAAAATAATAATACTTAATTTTCAATTAAAAATCTGTTACATCAAATACTCAATGACAAAAAAAAAAGAATCACGGACATAGTTACATGGTAAATTCATTTATTTTACATGGTAAATTCATTTCTTTCTGAACTACTATGTTCTTATGATATAATTATGCTTAATATTTATATGTTTGGTTTAATCCCGATATTTGAGCTCTCTACTACCACCTTTCAATGTGTTTGTTTATATACAACAAAGTATACGTAAAATTACCAATTGAATCACATTATGTGGCATCTATAAACACTACATATTATTCAATTGTTCACTTTATGATAATTTTAAAAAGTTTACAGTCTTACATACAAAACTGTTGAAGCATTCTTTTGATGTATATATAGCCCATATAATAACATCAATCATCTTGAATGCTACTTAGAAATTTAACTTCCAAGATGTATGCAACCTTATCTATGTTATTCATACAAAACACGATTGATAAATACTTAATTGATTTACTCAATAAACCAATAGTTGTCACTAACTATCATAATGACATCTAAGCATATTGATAAATTCACGCATTTAACATTGAATCTTATAGCATATTCTTAGTGGTCTTTATCAATCATGTTAAATTCATATGACATAATTACTGTATAAATTTTATATGCACTAAATTTAAGGCTGTTTTAGACCACAAATTGATGATAACAATCTGAACATGTAATGTTCGTGGTCCTCGTAACAAAACCTATTGATTGTTCTTCATTTTGTTCTTTATTTAAGAATAGAGCCTTTTACATATACTTTATGTAAATTAAGATCCACTCTAACTACTAAAGTTAGAATTAATCAAACAAATTTAAACATCTTAATAAATGGGAATGTCTTCTCATATTTGATCTTTGTTGTGTAACTACTAAAGTTATATCAATCTTTCAATCAACATTTTGGAACTTATTTGTACTTGATGATAATAAGTCCTTTAGGATAATTATCTGAGTCTTATAATTAAATTCAGCTTGTTGACATTCATTTTTCTTTCATTCATCCATAGCAAACAGGATAAAGCCTTTTTTCATATGATTGGAATCATAATTCTTTTGTGGAATTACTAATAAGTTTTTCCCTTCAACGTCAAAATGTTGTCTAGGCATTCATCTACTCATAATATGGGTGCAATTGATAGATTTTAAGAAAAAATATATATCTCTCTACTTTTATATTGCTTTCACTCGAATTAGATTATGGTAAAGAATTGTCATTGGGCTACAATTGTCATGATCAAAAACTAATTTATCATCTCTTTAATTTTTCCCACTTAGATATATTAAATTAATTTCATCCAACAAAGTAGATCCTCCTGATTCAGTATTTCATATGGAGATAGGATTTGAACTATCTTTTCTTATTTCAGAAAATCATTCTCTAAGAATATAATGTCTTGTAACATAAATCCAATTATTATTATTACCTTACTCAGTTTTGAACAAATAACTTATGGAATGATTGAAATATCTATCAAAGATACTTTGTTTCCCTTTGGAACCAAATTTCCCATATTATGAAAAAGACTGAGAAGGTAATACTTCCTTTGAAATATAAATGCCATAAGCCGAGTCTTTTCCCTGTCCATAATAAATATGATGTTTAATAACTAATTTGATAGGCACTAAGATAAAACATATTTGATCATCAATAATATATCACCCAATAGGTGACAAGCAAACCTTACTTGTGTCATTCAAGACTTTATCATTTAAAAAAGGCTTCTAGTTCTCCTTTTTTTCTTGATATGCGTATGGAATAGTCAATTCTCTATCCCTTCAATTTCATTACATGATCTCTTGAAATGATTAGACAAGTACATTAAAGATCACTTATACTTAAGTAGGTCCTGAAGTCATTGTATGCTTTATCTCATTAATTCTCATCAAAAAGTTAAAACTTTTAGAAATAATAAGATACTTCGAATTATGATAAGTCATGTAGATATAACTATATCAATTATAATTATTTATAATAGTGACGGAGTAATTATCTCTATGCCATAAATATCACATTTATTTTGCCACAAATATCATGAAAAAATAACTATAATGAATTAACAATTCTTTTTACTATACAAAATGATTTTTTACACAATTTTTTTGGTAGATTATGATCATAAGTAAATAATTCTATGTTATGCAGGCCTTTAAACTAGACTCATTTGACTAATTAACTTATTTAATTTTGTCTAATATGATCAAGTCTAACAAGCCAACACTTGATATTATATTACAGTCGTTAAATGAGGAAATAAAGCAACAAATATGCTTACCATCATCTAATACTATAAAATCATCTAACATAAAATTATGAATATGACTATTTTATAATCTTTATCATTTTTCACTATAGAAAATTGATATGGAATCTTAGGCTATTATAAAAGGCATGACAATAAATAAGAACTTTCTTCTTATGGTATATTTTTTCCTTTTCCCAGATTGATTAGCCTCGACATCAAATCCTAAGAACTATGGAAGACTTTCTTTCCATATTTTTCTTAGACTCACCATAGAGCTTCCTCGTTCTATTTACATCCTCTTATGAGTATGTCTTAGTTATATAGTCCCTATTATATGGTGCAGAAGCATTAAGACATTCATGATAGCCACCTCATAAGAACCTTAATTCTCGCAACTTGAATGTCATTTCTTATACTACATAATTTAGAGGCAGATAGATTTTAAACTTTCACTTATTGAATATCTAAAAAGATATAATGACTAATTCGTATTTCACTAACTATGTTTGAAACTTGCTTCAAATGCCTCAGCATTGAATGCATTAACTTTAAATTTTTATTATTTTTATTTATTTATATTTGTTCAATTTTATATGTCAAAATTAATAATGAACGAGTGAGTAACCATAAGTTAACCATTGAGAGATTAACTCTATTGTGAAACACATGTTCTAGACATGCTCTTACTTCCCTAATTCACATATAATAAAATTATCTATGTCACATGCGTTCAGGGAAAATTCTTTTACACAGATCGCACATCTCACTATCTTCCTATGTTGAGTTATAGTGTTTCTCTTAGGAATTATCATAATTTCATATAGTAAGAAAAGATCCTTTTGCTATTCACAAAAGTATTGGATTTGCAAAATCCAAAATTCTTAAATTGTCATCATTTCAGTTTGCACTTAAATAAAATTTTTAATATAGTAGTTATTGTTCTTAAATACGCATTCTCCTCAGTGATACATTTACTATGTCATTGTTATCGTTCATAATAATCTGATGAAACAATCTAAATAAACATTCTAATTGTTTTCCCAATTACTTATGAAATTAAAAGATCACAAGTTTTCAGTCAACATTCATATAATAATTGATTTAATATAATAATTAATCATCAATTAAATTTCTAATTAGACTTCTGTATTTACTCATGTCTCAAGAATGATATATATATATATATATATAACATATATATATGAACTGATAAAGAACTAAAACATTAATGCATTTCAATAAATAAATAATATCCATCAATTGACAGTTGTATTTCAAACAATTAAAATTTTAAAGTGCACTGAGCATTAGAAATACTCATCTTATGCGGGATGCAATCATCCTAACAATATTTAACTCTAAACTACTATGAAACATACTCCTAAATACTTCCTTCCTTCTATGCTCTACTAAAAACATTAGTATTGTTGTGAAAACTAGGTGTCATTGATAAACATTCCTCATTCTCATCAATAACTCTCCCTCTAGAGGCAATAATGTCTTATGTAATGTATAAGTGTACCTAAATTGATCAGTGAAGTCATTATAATTCAAATGTCTAAGTTCATTGATCATTAGATAGACATTTGGCATATAAATCCTTAAATTTTGTTCTAGTTGCATACAAAAATTTTCTAGTTATATCATTAAACTAGCGATGCGTAGTCTTCTTTCAAACGTGTATCATACTCTTTGCCCTTTTTTTTCAAGACTTTTTTTCTAAAACTAACGCAAGAGGTTATACATCATAATGTTTAGATAAACAAATTATATGAATAAAATAGTCATCAAGTGAAACATGACTTAAATGTATTCCCTTTAAAAAAAATCATTTAATTTAGAGGACTTCTCTAATAGACACATTTAATTAGATACAAGAGTTTAGGTCTTAAACTAAAAAATGACCCATCTGATACTTAACACTTAATTTAAATACTAGTCGCATTAAAAAGTTATTATGGCCTAATTTACCAAAACTAGACCTATAATCTTTTCTAATGCAAGTGACGGGCCAAAGTGATAAAAAATAGGCATATAAATTTTAATTCAAATAACAGCCAGCCTAAGTTGCAAAAAAAAAAAGGGGGCCTATAAATTGAAACCCCCCTCCCCTTTTATGAGTTCTACAAGATTTAAGACTAGCTTAAAAACTTATTTCTTAAACTTATGGACCTTCCTAAATCCACAATGTTGGCCTATATTTAAATATTACTTTGTATTGTGTAACAATATGATAAAAATCTTAAAAAATGCTAGGCCACGTAATGACCAATGTGAAAATGTTTTAATCTAGCATTTAATGCTAGAACATAGGCCACACATGGTATCTTATCTTACTAACCTCATCTCTCTACAAATTTACAAGTCACATTAACTACTATGCATAAGTTTAATCTAGCATTGAACATTAGGATGTGGGCCACAACTTTTTGATTTTCAACCTCATTGTAATGCTTGAATTTGGTATATGCTCTTTGATAATAAAAGTGTCATATTGTCAAACCATCATTAATTCCATATGTGAGTCCTTAGATATTGTTTTGCTCAAAAAAGAACATCACATCAATAAAATATCTTGGATTTTAAATCAAATATCTAACTTGTTTTAAATTATGAATTCTAACAAATAATAAATTTATTTATTTAAAACATTTCAAAAAAAAATTGATAAAAACCCATATATTAAAACCCCACTTTAATACCATTTATAAGAAATATTAAGAAAATATTTAAATAGTATTTAAAATACATGCATAATTCGAGCATAATCACTTACATAGATTATGTTGTGTTTTATAGGATAAAGGACCCTTTGAAATCACATTCCTTTGATTTTCCTTTCGTAAATCAATTTTTTTCAATCTTATCTCCTATTATCTATTAGTTTTAAAACTATATATTCAAAAATATAATTGTTCTTTTGATAGTTATCAGATAATAATAAAAGACTATAAACCATTATGAGTGTCTTTGTTTATCATTTCATCTATGCCAGATGATGTATGTATTATAATTAGTTTAATTTTTATAATTTGTTAAAGTTATCTAAATTTTAAAATTTCTCTGTCACTTTATCTCCCTATCTCTTGGTATTTTAATTCAAAGTAGTAATACATAAAATGAATCTATTTTAGGACTTATTAAAGGGATGTTTTAAGGCTCTTTAATGTACCTATATTCTTACTTTGTAATGCAATTAAGACTCTTCTTGATTCTTAGTAAAAACTAGCCCAAAAACTTTCAAGAAATATAACATGTTGATGCTTTCACAAAAGTGCATAATTTTGAAGCAACTTAAGTAAAATGTGAAGTAACAAATGTATTGGAAAAATAATGTGAGATTTTATTACAAGAATGTGGTTTACATATTTAGGTAAGGGTTTTATAATTTATATTTATCCCTATCACTTATAACTTACATGATACTATTCATATAAGATAAGGACAATGGTAGTTTATCAATTTCCATGCCTAAATAACTAATTTGGCTAACAAATTTTGGACACATTTAGCCCCCTTTGATTCAGCCAATAGATTCCATATTGTCTATGCCTTTAGTGTTCAAGTACCAGTAAAATGATCAAGACATATCATGCTTATTTCCCAGTTTTAGCTAGTAACGTTGACATACAACATCAATTTAGATTGGATTATAATGGCAACGTTGAAGCAAGTTTCAGGGGTCATTGTTCTCTTACTCCTTAATACAAAATTTTGTCTTTATATTCTTACTTAATTTGAAATGCGTCATATGGCCAAATGTTCTCAAACAGTGTAAAAGGGACTCACATACCTTCCCCATTAAAAGAATATCTTCCTCCTTGTAAATAAATTTTTCATCAAAATAATCCACCATATTATCTCCTTGTCAACTTGCCTTTAAACTGTCCAAGAGAAACCTTTTTGCCCTGTAAATCCTTAGAATAACATGTCGATTTAATGTTCATAAATTGATTAATCTTACCTCTAAGACTTTGTCACAAATTGATGATCCATTACTAATATTTCTAACCATACATCTGTATGATCATAAGTTTATCTATAGTCCCACTTGAATGTAAAGGAAACTAAGAACATCCTTACTAAACTTGGCCAATTGTTCAGCTACTAATTCCTTTCATACTCTAATATCAGTAATCATTTATAAGAGAACCAAAAAATCATACTTCTAGATGCCTTTGTAAACATCATTAAGTTAACAGTAACTATTTTGCCACTGTTTTCCTCATCAACTAATATTGCATTTAGCTTCACTTTCTTCAGGCAATCTCTTGCATAGTGTACTCTATTGAATATAAATATGTGGCCTTGTAATGAACAATTTTTTAGAAGTTTGGTCACTCTTTCTCCTCTTATTTTATCTATTAGCTTGCTCCCCTTTTTTCTTGCCATTTCCATTTCCACTGGTAAAATTTTCCTTATCCTTGTTTAGTAGCAAATACATCAATTAATTAGCAATCATAATAGCACTAGTAAGTCTTAAACACCTTGCCTTTAGAGTTCAAACTTGTTCCAAAGTTTGTAATTCCGATAGAAAGTTAAATAGCTTGTCTTTCACTAACATCTTTCAAATATTCAATATAAATCCTTTCATATAGTTACGAACAGTTTCATATTGTCACAACTTCCTTAACTTCTCTCATACAACACATGATGTGTTATGTGGAAGGAATCGCTCCTTTAATTCCTCCACCAAAGTTTCCCAATCATCAATATTTGGCCTACCTGCACTTAGAGTGCCATCCAATCTTGCTTTTCACCATAGTTTTGTATCTCTATAAGATACATGTTGGTGAACATAACTTTATCATATTCTTACACTCTAGTATTGTTGCATATCTTATGGGAAATTTTCAATACCTTATCATCTCTCACACCATCAAAATGTTTAAGTTAAAGGACTTTTAACCTAGTTCAATTCCTATCACCATTTATGGTAGCATTATTCTGAATGAGGAATAAAGCATCTTCCAATACCACCACTCTTCAATTTACTTCTCCTAACATATCTTCTATCCTTTTGTGTAGCCTATTGATTGCTTTTTCAAGGTGATTTAATGTTGCAAATTTTGCATGGTTTCATCTTCTAGAATGGCACCTAAACAAAACTTCGACCTAGCTAACCTTTCATGAAATGCTTCCATGTTTTGATTTCCAACTATATAAACCGCATAATGTTCCCAAGCCTAACTCTAATATCAACTATTATAGGGGTTTTTTAGGCTATTTAATTTGCCTATATTCTTGCCCTATAATGCAATCAAGACCTTTTTTAATTCTCAGTAAAAACTCGCCTAAACTCTTGCAAAAAATGCAATGTATTGATGCTCACATAAGCATACATCATTTTGAAGCAACTTAAATAAAATGTAAATGAACATATGTATTTTTAAAATAATTTGAGATTTTATTGTAAGAATGTGGTGCACATACTTGAGTGAGGGGCTCATAAATTATAGTTGTCCCCAACACTTATAGGTTACATGATAAGATCAACATAAGATACAGACAATGGTAGTTTATCAACTTCATTGCCTAAATAACTAGTTTAACTATCCAACTTTGGTCATATTTAGCCTTCTTTGATTTAATCAATGGATTAGAAATATTGCCCATGCCTCTAATGTTTAAGTATGAGTAAAAAAATGAAGGAATGCCACACTTATTGCTTAGTTTTGGCTAGCAATGTTGATACACAACTGTGGTTTAGGTTGGATTATAACGACGTTGTTGAAGATAAGTTCCAAGGGTTGTTGTTCTCTTACTTCTTAACACAAAATTCCGTCTTTGTGCTTCTACTTTAACCCAAAATGATCTTGTGGCCAAATGTTCTCAAATACTATAAAAAGAATCTCATACCACCAATTACACAAAAGTAAGATATTATTCCTTTTATCCCATTGGCTTTCATTGCCTAAAAAATTAAATTAAATTTTGTCACCTTAATATTTTTAAACTTCTTCATAATTTGAGTTAAAATAGATTTCAACTCAACTTAAACTTTAAAAATGAGATTCAATTTGTTTAAATCCTTTTTTATTAAATTCATAATTCAAAATATGCCTCAACCTTTTTATTTATGTTTGACTTATAAAACCAATTCAATCATATTTGATTAGATTTTAATGTACATCAGCTTAGTCATTTTAACTATCCAAGAAAATAGTTGTCTATGGAATTATTTTATGAGATTTTAAAGGGGATAATATAAACAAAACTTTAGGTAATTTTACAACCGTACACACGAATGAACTATTCATGCATTTAAAACAAGTAAATCATGCCTTTAGTCCGTTCAAGTTAAGTAAAATTAATATTTATATACAAAAAATATATACAAGATAAATCCTTTTAGAGTCCAATTCTTAAGCACAGTGTGAAATAATTAATTTATTGTAGTCTCTTGGTTTTTTATAATTCTTCCATCAAATTACACATGGCAATAATTTAAAACATAATTCAGATTAATCTTTATGTTATCTTAAACTTAGTAGTCAAAATATCAACATTCCCTTTTAAAAAAAAGCTTGCTAGACATGTTATAACTTTAAAATATGTGGAATTCGTACTTCTATCGTCAAACTAGGTCCATTTGGAAACTGTGTTACTTTTTAGTACCAGCCTCCCACACAAGGTATATATTATTGTTTACAAGGATACCCGTTGGCTTATCTCCAATAGTGTATCCACTAACTCACATCCTTCCAAATTCGAGATCGTAATCCATTATTTAATTGCATCAAAGAAAAACGTAACGTCTAAAATAGCAATAATGCGACTAAAACAATAATGTGATTCCCCTTGTACGTCTTCAAATAATAAACAAAAAGCCACGGGAATTTAAAACAAATGAATCCTTTGGTTGAAGACTTGGTCACCGTTGATTTGATGGGGTTCTGTCTTTGTTTCTTGATCTTAAAAAGATCATGCCATTTTCAACGTGACTTTGTATAGAAATAAACTGTGATTCTTGGACAACCCCCTTTTCAGATTTTGAAGATGGGCCTGGGAACGATCCATGTTGGCCCCAGCCCTTCAAGTAAGTGTCTATGAGCTTTCTCTAATTAAAATTGGGCTTGTAACTTTCAATCTTCTCTTTCTCATGCTAGCTAACCAAGCTCTATATGACTTCAAATTCGGACCCAAGAACTTTCCAGATATGACCTGAACAATATAACCACGGCGATATCCTTAAGTCCAGAATGAACTTGTTTAGACTACGTAAGAGGTCCAGTGGATTAAATTTGAGTTAAAGCTCAATAATTATCTAGAACACATACTTACTATTTGAGTTGAGTGTATATTGCACACAGAGGTCCAATGGCTGCCGAATAGTTATGACTTTTGAATAGATTTATCCAAAAAACACATAACAATGGCTGTGGAATAGTTATTACTTTCGAATATAGTTGCCTATGGCTGATCTTAATTTTGGCTTTTCTTTTCAAATTGTTTGGCTGTGGATTGAAATAACTATGAATGTGTCTTTTGTTTTTTTTGAGAACCAAAATAACGATGAATGTTTGTTAGAGAGACATGGTAGTTAGCGTTGTCCATCAGTAACCGCAGCTCTCTGTGAATCTTTCTGTTGTTCCCACCTCCTCGCTCTCAACTGAAAATGACCCACCGCCTCCAAGAATGTAATCGCTTGACTCGGACACAAAAATCTCCAGCACATTCGCCGCCTTGACCGCTCGCAGCAAGTCCGCCTTCTCCAACACCGTGAGCATCGCCGATTTCATCTGTTCTATCGCTATCTCAATCTCCGACACTTCCCCATCCACAAGCCTCTCAGCTCGCCTCGCTAAATTCAGGATCGGCGGCGACGCCACAGGCTCTTGAATCGTGGCCATTGTCTCTGACAACTCCCTCTCCTCTGTCCTTGTCGACGCCTTCATTTGCTCGATAAGGACAGGAGTTTAAAACCTACTCTCTGATAAGCTTAACAATAGATTTAACAGGCTTTGAATTTTGATACTCCCACGCGATGGAAATGGGCGGCCAGATTCTCCATAAGGCCCAAACTTTCTCTTTTATTCCTCTTTATATATATATATGATGACGAAGTCTTACGAAGAGAATTTTCCTCCGTTGGAAAGAAAATTAATGACACTATCAGAGTAGTTTCACTCCTTATATTCATTCCTTCGAGTAGTAAGTATTACTACTCGTAGTCATTCTACATCAAGTCTTATTGATGAAATTCTCAATTGACAAATAGAAAATATTGTAAAATAACATTTTTCATCGTATTAATATTAAACTTAATGAACTAGCACAATAAACTCAATCCATTTATAATAGGATTTATGTTGTCTCTTCTCAACTTCATATATTGTATCAAAATCTACAAACTTAGATTAAAGAGTTGAAAGATGATCCCAGACGGTCTACTAAGGACAAAAGTTTTGTTTGAATTTTTTATCCAAAATTTAAAAGAAAACACAAGAATTAAAGCGTTTACAGACTATAGTTCAACGCATTAAGACAAATATGAAAAATGAACAATCTAAAGTTATTTATGAGCTTTACCCTTCTTCTTTTCCCTTCATACCACCAATTGAACCTACTCCCATCTATCTTGAAGTTTCTAATTATTCTAATATCTTTAAGATGAATTATCTATTGTATTACCAAACCCTCCCTTTAAATTCTTCACCACCTCCACCTATTGATCATTTTCCTTCTTATATTCATAAGAAACCTATTGAAAATCTTTGGTCTACTCCTTTTCGTATTAAAACCCCTCTTACATCTCCTAAACTATCTCCAACTTCAAAAAATAAAGACAAAGCTCCTTTTATAGTTATATTGGCTCCTTTATTATCAGATAACACTATTTTCTCTAATGATTATGACTTTGATAAATCTACTTCATTTGCAAAAGTAGATGATATATCTTAGTTAACATAAATGACGATGGTTGATCTCGGTCCTTCTTAACAAAATGAACTTGAAATCAATGAAGTTTATGAACAAGAGGAATCTACTACACAACCTTCTTCTCAACAAACTTCTTCTTGACCTCTTGGTAATGGACAACATCCTAAACTGCCTGTTGGTCCCTGGTTTACTTTTGATGACATTCCTCCTTATTGATGGTGAGAATGTCTTAATGAATTTAGTGTATGGATTAATCTCCAAATGACTCAACTTGGAATTACATTAAGAGCTATGGTCACTGAATTTATTTCTCGTTTCACAGGATCTTTAAAAGATTGGTGGCAAAGTATTGATCAATATACTCATTTAACTACCCTTTAAGTTCCTGATGTAAAACAATTTCTAGGTGCTCTTTATAAAGAATTTTATGAAGATTTACAATTGATTGATAACCAGATGCATCAGGAATATATTGATACGAAGTATTACTCTTTGGATCAAAAGGATTTACATCGTCATTTTCAACACATGCCAAAAAAATACTACATGATGAATGGATTTAATGATGTCAATCTTCGCCACATATTGATCGTCTCATTTTTTATGAACTTTAACCTGAATTACAACGTACTATCAATGTTTTACAACAGGATATAAAGGATATCACATTTGGTAAAATCTATCGATTGACTTTAACTACTCTTGATAAATTATGTGAACAACATAAATTTTTCAAGAAGATGCTTAATGGCAACTGATAAGTACAGAACGCTTGCAAAAGTGCAAAGAAGAAATCATTGATTTAGGTTTTGAAGGTGTAACCAATATTTCTTCCCATCAACTTTGAAAAGCTTATATCGATTTTGGGATTTAGGTCTTTGGATTTTAAGTCTAACCTAAGGCTTATCATCTAAATCCTTCTCCTCAAAATCAAGTTGTATTGAGTTAGATGGTTTACATTAATGAAGCCTTCTTGATGCCCATTTTTCTGCCTTTATTTTTAACCTTTAATGCCATCGACATGCTGTAACTCGAGGATCTTCATCCTCATCTTCCTTAGATTGATAGGCACAAACTTTACAATTAGTGTACATATTATAGGATTACCCCAAATAAAATAGCCTTAAGAATAGCCAATATATACAGGTTAACCATCAGAGTCAACATGATGAATAGGAGAGTCTCCTTTACCAACTTGATGAGACATAACAGGTTGTAACATTAGAATGGGACCAGAATATAGGAAGGTTTTGGTTGGTCTTCAGAGTGTTTAGGGAAATGAGATTCAACAATTCCATCTCTTAAAGTTACTAAGATTATTAAGTTGTTATATGAATAGAATGACGATGAGGAAGATCAAATACCTTCTATTAATTGGTTAACCATGTAGTAGGCATCAATTTTTTCAATTCTTCAGGTGGTTACTACTTGGGAATTTGTATAATGGTAGTTTGATCATGAGCATGATCAACCACTATCTATAAAGCATTAGTTGTAAAATTGGAAAAATTGAGATCAATAGCATGATTCTATAATACGTAAATCATTTGATGGTGTAAAGTAGTTATAATAGCCGAAGGATCTTGATTAGCACTAATGATTTGAAACTGAACTTGTAAATTTTTCAGGAAGAGTGGGATCATCCAAACGAAGATTAAATTATAGAGTAATAGTGAGGATGACACTGTCATTTTTAATGTAGTTAATAAAGTACCAATTAAGGCATTTTGATAACAAGTATGCGGTATCTAAGAAGGTAATATGGACTGTAGCAGGAATGCCTTTCCTACCATAAAGTGTTAATACCAGTTAAATTACTCCAATATAAAGATGAGTATGGTGTTGCTCCCTCCAAAAGGTAGTAAGTTCTCTGTTAATTTTTCACATATTGCTCTACAGATGTAAACCTTAAACCACATTATTCCACACGAGAACTTTGAATGATTTCATGAACTTTATGACAATTTATAGACAAAATTGTTCTAATACTTTGGGTCTATGGATAATCTTGATGATATATACTATAAGGACTAAGGAGAGGTTGTTAAGTATCAAAGATACGATTTTCGTCAAGAAAATAAGTTATTTCCATAAGATAATCAATCTTATTGTAAATCAATCTTTTAACCTGAGCAAGAAGTTGGGCCAAGGATAAAGTACAAGAAAGATGAACGGAATCATCAGATAATTGAGGAGTACAAGAACTGGAGGATACCGTCATAATAGATAAATTCTCCATACTTGCCTATTATTAAACATCGAATAAAATCAATCAATTAATATGGCTTTGATACCAGTTGGAACCCCTAAAGGTCATAGGGATCTTAATAACCTCCTTTAGGTATTAGATCTTAAGGCTTGACTATTAGAAATCTTATTGCATAAAATCCATGTATAATTATAATTTCTTCAAGATCTCTAGTCCAAGATGTTCTAATGCATAAGATTCTTATTAAATAGGCAAGTGCAAAGCATACTTATTTTTCTATATGACTAAATTATATCATATGAAAGAATTAAGCTGTCTGGGGAAAGAAAACTTTTAGAAAGACATATACAAAGAAATACACATTTTATTGATAAAAGATTATTAAATGATTACAATAAGAAAGAAGTCTTACTTTTATGGGAGCTGTAAGAACTAGCAAACAAAAAAGAAAACATATAACCCCACACATAAAAAGATAAAATACAATGAGTGAAACATATAAGATTTACTCAAGGAGATAAGATAAATTATAGATAAAATTAAATCTTTAAACAGGAGCAAAGGCATTAGATTCATGGTTGTCATTATCAGAGATTTCTTCATCCATCCTTTCTTTTTCATTGATAAAATATTCAATTTAAGTTTATGTACAAATAGGAGGCCAAGGGTCCTAGAAATCTTTAAAATAAGATGGTAGGCTTGAATTTAGGTGAGACTTATAAGATGATGTTTTGGGTTTCTTAACCTATTATAAGGATTCTCCATATTCAAACCATCATTTATTGAGTTGATATCTAGTAAAATGGAGGTCAACTGTAAAAACATTAAAGCCCATATAAGCAAATTGATCATAAAAAGACCAATAACCTATACTGGGGGTATTAGGATCAGTAATAGAAAAATCTTCTGGATATGAACTTAAAGATGTAAAGGTCAAAGGGTGATTAGGTTTTCGATGATGATTGAGATGATAAAAAAAAGGAACAAATCATCCGTTACATCAATTTTATTACGAGGTCAAGAAAGACAAGTGTGTTAGAGCTGGAAGTGGTTAAGAGTATAGACATACCCACTAGCACTCATATTATAAGTGATAGATAATGAAAAAATATTGCATATTCTGTTGGTGTAAAGGAATATTCCAAAGTCGATAATGAGTAGAGATCAAACCAAGTTGTTGGCACCATTTGAGGAGAGATTGAAACCATTCAAGAAAAATCTAGAACAAAGATTCAAAATTATTTAGGTTAGCTAAATGTCGATATACATGGAAAGGAGAAAGGGGAATGAGACAAACATAAAGAGCTGATAATGCCCAAATATGCCATATAGTAGGTTCAGACACTGAATCATACAGATGATGAACAATTCTATAGGGATTTTTAACATTAAAGAAATGAGGATGTGGGAAACTTAAGAGAGATTAAGAAACAAATGAATATAATATAAAAGAACTTTTTACAAAAGAGTTGCAATTTCATCAAAAGTTAATAGAGGAGTCCAAGTAATCGGAAGAAAGTCTTTCTTAATTTTTGCAAAGATGGGGAAATCTATTAAGGGAAAGATAAAGAGAGGAATAGGTGTTGAAAGAGTAGGAGTGAGATGCTGGATAGGTTTTTGAGGTTAATAGAGGAAATCAGCTAAAACATTAATATGACCTTTGATATAACCAACAGTAAATTTATAATGAGAAAATCAATCTTTCCCTCGAAGCAACTGACTATTTTGTAAAATCTTTTTGGGAGGATCAAGATTCTTTGGGAATGACATATTACCCATTTCCACCACAAAATGATGAGAGTAAAGATGAAAATTAAAATTTTCAATCCCTCTTTTCACAGCTAAAATCTGTTTATATTTAGAATGATAATGTTTCTCTGCCTCAGAAAATTTTCCACTAACATGGCAATAATAATGATATTTGTTAGTATCAATCTTTTCAATTAAAATAACACCCAAATAATCTACACTAATTTTTGTCTGGAGAATGTGCTTACCCTTATCTGGAATCTTTAATGGATGTGGATTCTGAGTCATCTGCTTTAAATATTGGGCAACTTCATTTATGTTAACTCAGATAAATTAGCTACTCGTGTAATAAAGTAGAGTTATCATAGTCATAATCATTAGAGGAAACAGTGTTATATGATAATAAAGGAGCTAATGTAGCCATAAAAGAAGCATTGTCTTTATTTTTTTAAAAGTCGAAATGTTCTAGGAGATATAGGAGGGGTTTTAATAAGAAAAGGAGTAAATTAAAGATTTTCAATAGATTTCTTATAAATATAAAAAGGAAAAGGATCAACAGGTGGAGGTAGTAAATAATTTAAATGGAGAGTTTGGTGATATAATGGGTAATTCATCTTAAAGATATTAGAATAATCAGAAGCTTCAAGATATATAGGAGTAGGTTCAATGGGTGGTATGAAGGAAAAAGAAGAAGTGTAAGGCTCATAAACAGCTTTAGATTGTTCCTTTTTCACATCTGTTTCAACGTGTTAAACCATAGCCTATAAATGCCTTAATTCTTATGTTTTCTCTTAAATTTTGGATAAAAATCCAAAACAAAGCTTTGTTCTTTAATAAATCGCCTGAGATCATTTTCTAACTGTTTAATCTAAGTTTGCAAATTATGATACAATGTATGGACTTGAGAAGAGACAACATTAACCCTATTATGAATGGTTTGAGTTTGTTTTTCTACTCCATCAAGCTCAGTATCAATACAATGAAGAACTTTATTTTGGGCCATAATATTGTCTGTTTACCAATTGGGAGTTTCATCAGTAAGATTTGATGTAGGATGTCCATGATTAATAATACCAGAAGAAAGAGCATAAGGAGTAGAGATTCCTCTGGTGGAGTGATTAATTTTTCTTTCCAAGGGAGAAAAATCCTCTTCATAGGACTTCATCATCATACATGGAATTAGGGTTTTATGAGAGACTAAGGAAGAAATCATGGATTTAGGTTTTGAAGGCGGTAAATA
This sequence comes from Pinacopodium congolense, assembly GCA_028565735.1. NCBI lineage: Eukaryota > Viridiplantae > Streptophyta > Magnoliopsida > Malpighiales > Erythroxylaceae > Pinacopodium > Pinacopodium congolense. The sequence continues at coordinate 16,901 of JAOXYD010201141.1, forward strand.
GATACAACTTTTGAGGTTATTTTACAGGATTAAAAACTCTTAGTTATGAGAATATGAGCAGGTCCACTATGAACCACAACCTAGAGATAATTCAACTTAAGTTTGGAGTACACCAAGTCTAAAGTAACATCAAATTTTAACAAAACACTCTCCTAAGTGAGTGGATTGACTAATGAATGAAAGATTTCCAAAGAATTTCTTTGAAGAAACCTCGTGAATTTTAATTTTAAAAAGACTAAAGGTCCATTTAAACTTTAGGAGTTATACTTGAATTTGAGGCAGACTTTAACGTTTTGAAATGTTTTGGTCAAATATTAATGTTTTCAAAATATTAAAAAAGAATCCTAATGTTTGTAAAAAGTTTGAAACATATCTTACAAATTAACACCGTTAAATTTCACTATTAATTGCCATGTGACATTACACATGGCATTATTTTTATTTTAAAAAAATTTAACTGTGATGGTGGGTCCCATATAAGGGAACCCATCCCCTTTTGGTTCAGGGTTTCATTCGCTTCTTCTTATTTTTCTTCTTCTTCTTCTTCTTCTTCTTCTTTAGCGGTGCTTCTGCTACGCTGGAAACAATTAATCTATAGGGCCTTTCTCTCGCCATAAGGCCTCTCTCTCACCACACATTTTAGGCCACCCTGTGGTTTTCAGTTATTGACAAAGAATCCATGAGCTAGAGGATTAGCTATGAACTGGGGTTTGATCGAGATACGTGATCTGATCCTTAAAAAGGGACGAATGGGGTAACCATGGAAGTAGCTGTAACAGGAGAGCTTGAGAGACCATATAAAAACTTTCAACTTTTAGAACTCAGGAGGAAAATTGACTTCAAAAGTTCTCATCAATCTAGTGGCCTAAATGCTACTCGACGCAACCCTTTTATTCCCAAAGTCACAACGTAGAATTGGAAGTGACATAAGGAGCAGTACAAAGAACTGAGAACGAAAGCAAAAGTTGCAAGGATAATGCCCAACTATAATTTGTAAGGGAGATCATGAAATTGTGGTTGTCTAAGATTTCCATCATTAATAAAGAGTATCATTGATTTGTTTGAAGAAAAATCAACACAAATCTAAAAGTTTTATTCTTTCTCTATCCTTTAAGTGGATCAAATTTTCTAAGTTTTAGATATTGGAATTAGAAGAGAAGAGTCGTTAAATACTATTGTGAATTTAGGTTTTGGAGGTTAAGTATAATGTGGAAGAGTGTATAAAAACTGAAGAAAGAATCTTAAAATCATTATTCACAATAGTGATTTCTTAAATAAATCCAATTTCATAAAATCATGAGCTTTTTTATTCAAAGGTTTTCAAAGCTGTTTAAATGAGAGTAATAAAATCTGTTTCCATTATCAACAATGTTCCAATCCTGATTTCATAAATAAATCCAGTTTCAGTTGGGATTTCTATATTTGTTCTACCCCTGCTGGAAATTTGCAACTTCATTATAAGGCACTTCAATCCTTTGTTTTTTTGCCTAGATTATCATTCTATTAAAGCTTTCAAGAAAAACTTCCAAAATAAGAATTAGAGAATGCACTGATCATCAAGGAGACATTGTGCTCTTATTAGAAAGACTGAAAAATGCTCAATATTCTTTAAAATTGATCCAACAAAGAAGAAGAAACGAAATGGGAGACAAGATGGGCCCTTACGTGTGCTCTACAGCCAGCATAAAGCCCAACTAATATAATGAGGCTCACAGTTAATTTTTTTAAAAATAAAAATAGTTTCATATGACATCACCACAAGATGCCACTTGGCACTTAATAGTGAAATCTAATGGTATTAGTTTGTGGGGTTTGTTTCAAATGTTTTACAAATATCAGGTTCTTTTTGAATGTTTTGAAAATGTTAAAGTTTAACCAAAACATTTTAAAATGTTAGGATTTAACCTAAATTCAAGTATAAACCTTAAGGTTTAAATAGGCCTTTGGTCTTTTAATAACTCTCCATAACTTTTTCTAAATGAGTATGACAGTTTTTATGTTAAGAGCTCTTTATTATTGATCATTTGAATTAAGCACATTGTATTCGAGTATCTTATTTAACATACTCAAAATATTTTATCTTGTGCACGATTGAATAATAGCTGCAATGGGATTTCCTCCTTATCAGTAGAATGATAGCTTCTAGAATTATGCATATACATATAAAGTCCAATTACGCACCTTCTAAGGGAATGGGGGATGTGGTAGCTCCCATGTGAATTATATATATTTTTAATAAAAAATACCTAATATATTCTTTTATTTTTTATCTATTTTGTTATTATTTAAGGGTATAATGTCAATTCACATTTCTTAAAATATATTTTTAAAATTTTACCTATAAGTTTATTTAGAAATTACAAAAAAACCTATTACAGAAATATCAAAATACTCCTTATCTTTTTACAAATTTATAGAAAAATTATAGGTCCATCATAAAACTAACATGAGCCCACGCTAGGGGCTATCGCAACCCCAAACGCCTGGGGGGAGTGGCGTAGTTATTTCGTATGGATATAATGAAAGTGAGAGCAACATCCCTTTATGTTTTTTCTTTTTTAAATTATAATTATCAATTTCATTTTTTATTTGTACTTCTATTCAAATAAAAACTGATTTTATTAAGAAAAAGTACGTAAAATAGAAAAACAAGAGATAAAAATATTAGAATAATTATGAATTTGAGTGATGATTAAAAAAATAAAATGATAAAGAGCCAACATTATATATAAAATATTAAAATTTTCTATTATTATATTTTTATTTATTTTTAAAATTTTAAAAAAATTATGTATAAATAAAAATAAAATAAATAAGTTTAATTTTTTAATTAAAAAATAAAAGATAAAAAATAAGTGATAACGTTGGATTATATTATGTATGGATATGATGAAAGAGAGAGTAACATCACTTTCTGATTTTTTTCTGTTTAAAATTATAATATCAATTTTATTTTTTAATTTGTACTTTTATTCAAATAAAAACTGATTTTCTTACGTAAAAATAGAAAAAAGAGATAAAAATATTAGAATTATTATGAATTTGAGTGATGATTAAAAAATAAAATGATAGAGAACAAAAAGTATTTATAAAATATTAAAATTTTATATTATTATATATTTTTTAAAATTTTAAATATTATGCAAAAATAAAAATAAAATAAATAAGTTTAATTTTTGAATTAAAAATAAAAGATAAAAAAAATAAGTGATAACGTTTGATTAAACGGGCATTCTATCCCCAGGCCAATGGTTGGAGCTCGACATGTCTGTCTTACAAGAAAAGATATTATCGTCGTCATCATTTAATCGCTGACTTGCACAATACATATTCACTTCTAGTTCTAGATCATATCTGTTAAGCTATCCGACAAGTGACTAATATTCGTGCTGTGAACTTCAAACCAAAAGCGATATGCTGGCTATTGGCTATTAGCTTATTGGATTATATTATAGGTATAGATTCCATATACTGCATCATCCAAGAATATAAGATTGTTTCTATCCAAAAAACAAAAAAAAAAAGAAGAAGAAGAGGGATATATACGATTGTCATTTGCCTTTGTGTTTCATTTATAATATACGTCCAAGCCTGGGATACTTTCGTAATTCCCACTGAAAGCTCTGATCAGCATCCGAAGAGTACAGTAACTGCATTTTTTTTTTTCTCTTTTCCTTAGGGCCTGAAATTATGCCTTTCACCAAAATCAGTGAAATGCCAATTATGGGGACAGAAACAGGTCACTTCACCCGTGACTAAATTCTCCTCCTTTTCCTATTGCTTGACCTCATGAAGCTAATTAGTGAAATCTTAAGGCATTTCCCATTTCTTTTTAAAGTTTTGATTTTTAGTTTTTATAAATATAAAAATTCAAAAAAATTAAAAAAATACACACTAACATAACACATAAATTGAAATAAATAATATAAAAATTATAAAAATACACAAAAAATCATTATAAAAATACAATAACTACAATAATAACTACAATTTAAAACTAAATTAAATAGCTCCTAAAATTAGGCATTTGACTCGTGGCCTAATTTTTTGCGACTTTGCTTTTCATATTTGCATAGAATAACTTAATTTTTAGGAATGTGCTATAATAGTTAAATCTAACAGAATTGGTTTTTGGATTATATTGAAACAAATTGAAATTGTGTTTATTAATTTAGTTTTTATTAATTATGATCAATATTAAAAGAATTGATTAAAATTGTATTAAAATATAATTAACCCAATTAATTACGCAATTTTGTTTGCTTTGAAAAGAAGGTGTCAACGAGATACATACAAGCCAAGTTGGAACCAATCATCTACACACTAAAAATAAAATTTTAAAAAAAAGTTGAGGAGGATATGCTATTGATTCAATGTTCGATTTCCTAAAAAATATAAACAACAACTCAGCTATTTTCAATTATTTATTGGGCACAGGCAACGGTAATTTATAGTATAACAATCTAAAATCACCAGGAAATCCTGATTTATGTAACAAGACGTTAAATTTCAATTGTGAACTTGGCTCCTCTTCCTCCAAAAATAGGCTGAGAAAGTAATCGATGTGAAACGTTTTGATGGAAAGCCTCTCGATTCAAATCTTACACCTCATAAAGACTTTTAAAAGTTCGATTATAATATAATAACAATATAAACGTCCTAGATGTGTGCAAGAGGTTCTTAAGAGGTTGTTTGATTTGGATTTGAATTTTTGTATTTTTAAATATAAAAATTAAAAAAATAACATAAAAACGAAAAAAATAACATATTAATATAATATAAAAACTAAAAAAAACATAAAATTTAATGAAAATACTCAAAAATAAAAAATAAAAAATTAAAATGAAAAAATCAATCAAACGAGTTCTAAATTTTAATTTAATTAGAGTGTATAAGAACCGTGAAAAAGAGACTAAATATATCTTTATATATATATAATGGATACAATTATAATGATTAAAAATGTATATTAAATAAAATTTTGAATGTACTTAATAAAATATAATGTATGTTTTGAACAAATTATTTTACTTGATGATTTTATAAACAAAGAATAAGTGGATTCAAATAATAATTAAAAATTCAATACAACTTTTTTAAGAGTATGGAAAAGAGAGCACTATCATTAAGAATCAGC
>JAOXYD010201177.1:0-22034 GCA_028565735.1 Pinacopodium congolense
AACATGTATAGTGTTGTATAACAGAAGGAGAAAAAGAGCTGTGGTCGAGTATATACAGACCATAAATGACTTTGTCAATAGCAAGAACTTCATTATTTGAAGGTCCTGCAGAACAAAGAAATGGGTATAGAATACAAATTTAATATTTGTTGATGAGGCAAGCTTATTAACCGACAGGAGATTATATTTGAAGGTTGCTACATGTAAGGTAGAAGTAAGAACAAGTTTGGAACTTAAACTAATATCTCCTGTATAGTCAAATAATCTAATAGAGCCATCAGGAAGATAAACAAGAGTATATTGATTAACAGGCTTAGAGTGAAGAAACAAAGACAAATCAGTACACATGCGATTTGAAGCACCTGTATCTATTATCCAAGAACCATATTCAATTGAAGCAAGAGAACTAAAACTATGGGTTAGTGTGCTACCTGCAAAGTCATGGAGGTGTGCAAAGTTGATCATATTCTGCTTATCAGTCCCAGCCTGCATTTGGGTGACTCCAACTTTGGATTTTCCTTTCAATGCCTTCTCAATTTCCTATTGAATCATGCTTGCAATATCACTCCTCCACTCTGCACCCAATCCAGAAGGACACTATGCTTCTTCTAATGGTGATTCCAACATGTTTGCATAAGCCTTACTGCCACCACCATTCTGTCTTCTATCCTTCACTCCCTTGTACCATTCGGGATAACCATTCAATTTGAAACAGCTTTCCCTAGTATGTCTCTTCATCTTACAGTAATCACACACTAAGTCATATTTATTCTGACTCTTCTTCATATTACCCTTACCACCTCTTTTTGTGTTCTGACTCTTTGTAAACATAGCTACCTCAACATCACCAGAAAAACTCACATGAACCTCTTTCTGTTTTTCAATTCTCAGAATCATGGAGTAAGCCTTATCTAGATTAGGTAAGGGATCTATTACTAATATTTGATTACGTACAGCATTATACACATCACTAAGGCCCATTAAAAATTGCATTAATCTATCAGTGAATTCATACTCACTTATCTTTGTCGCTGCACCACACTCACAGGTTGGTATCGGCGCCAGACATTGAAGCTCGTCCTATAGCCGCTTGAGTTTGGTGAAGTATTTGGCAACCGAGAGCTCCCCTTGAGAGATTGAGTAGATTTCCCTCTTAATCTGATATAGGAGGGGACCATAGCCATACCGGCGCTCCAACTCCTTCCACAGGTCATGAGCCGATGTGGTGTACAGAAAGGCGTCCACGATCTCCTTCGATATGGCATTCAAAAGCCATGAAGTCACCATGTAGTCGACTTTGCACCATCTGTCGTACAAAGGAGACTCCTCGCCTGGCTTCCAACACCGGCCTGTTACAAACCTTAGCTTCACCTTCGCCCCTAACGCTATTTTAATGGCCCGGTTCCATGTCAAATAGTTGCTGCCGTTCAGTGGAGTAGAGACCAAGACCATCCCTGGATGATCGGAGCTCTGGAGATTCAACGGATTCTCATCATCCTGGAACCACGAATCGAACGACCCATGCACCTCCTCAGACATACTCGTCACTATTTGTGAGAAACTCCAAACAGAACACGAAACCACAACAAAGACGAACCTCTGAACACTCTCCGAACACTAGATCGAGCCCTGCTCTGATACCATGTTCAAGCCCTAATTTTGTGATTCAGAGAACAGTTGAGAGAAAAAGGGAGTCGATTTTATTATATCTCTCTTAACTCCCATAATACATCTGTTTTGACAGTAAATACATCAGCATAATACATTACTCACAGAAACAGAAAACAACGTCGTATATTACTAACAAGAACGACGTCGTATCCTACTAAATTACTTCAGTTAATATATTTTACAGTTTGTCTACAGAGAGGGTCAGAATCTCGGGCTGAAACCCCAAAAATATAAACCAAAATGGAAAAAAAAAATCTGGAGCATGAAGAGCCAAGTCATTCAGTAATTTTTTTTTTGAAGTTATATATAGCAGTTGTTAGTGTGACTGATCAGAGATTCCTTAAGGATTTTTGTTTTGGATCTTTTTTTTAAAAAAGATTTTGATCTTTTTGTTCTTAGGATAAACTCAATCACACCCACTTTGATGGCGGCATTCTTAGGAGTCGAGAAGTTTTCAGCTATTGGGTTTGCCTGTTGTGAAGATAAAAGTTGGTGGTCAAGGATTGGTGAAGTCACGTTCACCTTGCACTCAAATAAAGCAATAATCTTCATGCTTATTTATGCATCACAAGCATGTTGAAAGTGATTAATGAGTGAAAAGATGAAATAACTTTGTAAAATTTTGCGACTTCTTTCACTCCTAATGATTTGAAAATAAAAAAACATGTCATTTCAATTGAGCAATTTAGTTATTTTTAATAACTATTTATAGAAAATAATAAAATAATTATCTCATTCAAATGATTAAAAATGATATACCTTAGTTTGGAATAATTAATTATAATAAAAAATACTTGTTAATAAATTAGTTAAAGTAGAGTGTATGTTCAATTAAAATTAAAAATTATAGCATGCTATAATTAATTAAAATTTTAATATTTTATATATTATATTATTCATATTTAATTTCATTTACATTAGTAGAATAAGAATAAAATTATTCAATTTACTTAACATTATAAACTTATTTATATATTTTAAATATACTAGTCAAAGTGTACTTTAATGTAAATAGGGATAAAATTTAACTGATGCCCAAACTTTAAAAATTTTTAATTTAATAACTAAACTTTTAAAATTCTTTCAACTTAAGTATTACCTTAAATTTTTGCTAATGCAGTTAATAAAACCTGAGACATGGACGTCCATGTGATAAAATATGCACATGTGGATGTTTATGTGTATAACCTAATCATTGATCAGCCTCTAAAAATTTTTAATTTAGTAATTGATCTTTTACAATTTTTTCACTCTAAAATTCAATTTTTAAAGGTTTTTAATTTAGTGATCAACCTTTTAAAACTTGTTCAAATCAGGACAAAAGGTAGTCTTCATTATCACTAACGTAGTTAATGAAATCTGACATCTAATTGGAAAAATGTGTAAATTCTTCTAAAACTATTATTTAGGTCTTCAATCTTTTAAAAATATTTAAAAAATTTCAAAATTTAAAGCATTTATTAGATTTATGATAAATTTGTTTTACGCAGGCTAATAAAAGTCTAAGTATATATATACATGATAAGTATATATCTTTTTTTTAATCCATCATTTTGATAGTTTTGAAATCTTATAAACTTATTTGATAGTTTTTATATCTCAACTAATTACAAGAAATTCTAATGAACTTAACCTTTTATAATATATATAAAAGAGAAAATCTAAAAATAATATATTCTCTTACACAATATAATCAAATTAAATATAGTTAATTTTAATTTTTAATTAATAGAATGATTATATGTATTAATTCTTAAAATTCTTCTATTTTAAAGATTTATTATTTTATTCATTAATTTTAAAATGATAATATGTTACTAAGTAATATATTTGTTATTAGCTAATATCAAGTTAAAGACAATTACTTTTTCCTGTGGAAAAATTATGTTGTATATATTCATAAAAAAGAGTTTTTACATTTAGATTTAACAAACTACACCAATTCTTTGTTATTAAATTAATTACGATAACATATATTCACTAAAGTATTATATAATGAAAAACCTAGACATTATAAATAAATAATATATTAGAATTTAGAAAATAATTTTATTGTCATGTCGTATTTATTATAAATTTTTAATAATTATAAATTATGTTATCCTCCTTATTATATTTATATTATTTTTTTAAGATACTAATAACTAATATGTAAAAAGATAGAAAGACATACAGATGCTTGTTCAGGAGTTGGAATAAGGGAAATAGGCTAACAATATAAGTGATCTTATAAACTCGAAGGATTAATTACAATAGCTGCAGATGCTTGCTCAAGGAGTGGTGTTGGCTCCTCAGTCAAATTGTGAAGCTACTAATCGCTAAGCAGAAGAGGAAGGTCTCACAGAGCATCCAAAATCTACTAATTCAAGGGAGAAGGACCTAACCTTTGAACATCAAACCAATTCCCTTAGCAGTAGCTTGGAGAATAAGAAATCTATAGATGGTTTTCCTCAAGGGGGTAATGCTGCCTTTTAAAATTTGGAGACTAAGGAGGGATATAAAACCACTGAGAGGAGACAATCCAAAAGGAAGCCTCAGGGTGTTGTCAAACCACCATCTTTCCTTGGTTAATGGATATCTTTTATTAGGATTGCAACTTGTGATGGTTTGCATTTTGGAAACAAAGCTTTATGAGGAGGTATTAAATAAGACTGTCTTTTTTTTAAATCATAATTGGACTACAATCTCCAATCATTCGGCTCATTATTATGGATGACGTCTATCTAAATCCTAATAAATTCCAAAATTTGGACACTTAAATGTTGGACCAGTTTATACATTTTGGGCTTCATTTGGTGGAAAGCAACCTTAGAGTTGCAACCTTAGAGTCAAATGTTATTGTTGTTTATGCTTCGAATTTTGGATTTCAAAGGTGTTCCTTATAGAGCAAACTAGAGGAGATTCAAGTGGGCATGACTGATTCTTGTCTCATTTTGGGAGACTTCAGTACTACTTTAACTCTATTGGAAGTAGAAGGGAATGCTTCCTTAAAGAACTTCATGGATGGTTTTAACATATGCGTGTCTAAGATTGGTGTGATTGACCTAAATATAAGGGGACACTTCTTTACCTGGAATAATAAGTAATAGGAGAGGTGGTCTATTAGGAAAAAAATTGGATCGAGTTATGGTAAATGGGATTTGGTTGACAAGGTTCCTAGAGAGCTTAGCTTCTTTTAATGACCAAGTCTTCTCAAATAGCTCCCCACTCCTTATTAGTGGCCTAAATTAAGGTAGGTTTAGGAGATCACCTTTTCTTGCTACTGATCCTGGTTTTGAGGAAGCAGTTCTGAAGGGGTTAGAGAAGGAGATGACAGGTTATCACTCTTATATTTATATGTGAAAATTTCAGGCTATTAAGGAGTAATTGAAGCTCGTTAACTCAAGGAAGTATAGGGACACTGAAGGTGCAATCTGTGATGCTAAAGAGCAGTTGAATATAATATAAAGTCAGCTTTATTTATCTCCTCTTAATAAGGATATACATGTTGAAGAAAATAAGGCTATAGAGGCATATCCAAGGGTAATAGAGGTTAATTTCTCCATATTAAAGCAACGTTCCACAGTTTAGTGGATGGAGTTGGGAGATAGAAACACCATATACTTTCATCACTTCGTTACTGTAAGGAAAAATATAAACAAAATCGTTTTCTTGCTTAATCAGGATGGCATTGAGATCTCTTTACCCTAAGGAATCATGGAGATAGTTTTGTCTTCTTTTTAGGCAACTCTAGAGAAGCTTGCAGCAAGTGACTCTTTGGTCCCGCTTTTGCGATCTTTCCTACAAGCCAAAATCTCAGCAGTTGAAGTGGAGATAATGGTGCAGCTGTTTAAAAACTTGGAAATTGAACAAGCTATATTATCCATTCATCCTAATAAGCTACCTAGGCTAAATGGTTTTAATGGAATTTTCTTTTACAAGTCATGGTATCTTTTAAGAGACTTGGTTCTCAATGTGATTAAGGATTTTTTTTATTAAGGCCAATTGCTAAAGGAATTAAACAGAACCTTTATAATCTTGGTCCCAAAGATTCCTAATCTAACATTTATGAAAGACTACAGACTAATATCTTGTGTCAACACTATCTAAAAAGTCATAGCAAAATTATTGGTTTCAAGGCTTTAAAGGGTGCTTCCACCTTTGATTAGTTTAAATTAAGGAGCATTTATTGAAGGAAGGAAGGGATATATGTGAAATATACTTTTGGCCCAAGAACTTTTTAAGAATTATAATAAGAAGAATGCTCCAAGAAGTGGTGCTATCAAAGTGTAACTTTAATAAGGCTTATGATTCACTAGATTGGACCTTCCTAACTAATACCATGTTGGCTTTTGGATTTCCAACAAAATTTGTTCATTGGATATCTCAGTGGATAACACCAGTTTCTTATAGCATTTTAGTCAACGAGGAGTCCATAAGCTTTTTTAGGGGCAAAAGGCCTTCTATAAGGTGACCCGTTATACTCTTTCTATAGAAGTTCTCTCTTGTCTCATCAATCATGTCATTAGGCTACAGAGAAGATTCAGATATCATCATAAGGGTAAGGCCCTTAAATTTTTAAATTGCATCCATTGACATCGTCATTGGAAATTTGAAGGATGCTCATCTAATGGAGATTTGATAACACCTGTGCAAGCACGTGATGGGAATGCATTCAATTTGATATATGGTAAATTTATTTGAGGATGAACATCTCTTAATGAGCAGTAGGAAACCTACACAATGAAAAGGGTTGTATGGTAACGATTTGCCAATGTGTATGATGTTAGATAAATGTAAACTGCACATGGTGGGGTGGTTGTTATTTTTTGGTGACTAACACTAAGATGGCGTTATTTATAATAAGGGAATCTATGTAATTACATCACTTGAATCAGTCAAATACTACGAACCATCATTAGGTAGTATGATCCAAAGTTGTTAATTGAGCTTTGGTATAAGCCATCTTACCATGTTAGGATATTTGTAATGTTTGTAATTTTTTTTAGATGAATGATAGTTCTTGTTGTTATATACTTGTTTTGCGTAACCCATCAAATCATGTAGGTGGGCTGTTAATTTCACCACTTGTACATTTGGAAATTATTTTACAAGTGTATTCATGATGGACATTTATGTTACGATGCCTAAATTTTTATGCTAAAATGTTTGATTTAAACCACAAGCTACCCCCAACATCCCAGTTGTGATGCACAATTGATTTCTTAGTACACAGGTTACCTATATTTGCACCACTCAAAACATAGGTAATCAAGTGTTGGCTCTCCTCATATTAGCAATATGTTTGTAAGTGTTATAAATCATACATTGAATCCTAGTAATGCAAAATTGTTAGCATTTCCACCATAGTTATCAACGATGGAACATAAATACGTTATGTCCTATATAAAATGAATATCGTTACCACATTGTAGGACTGTAGGTCCTATAATTTCTCGTTAAAAAGTTGGCTTAAGTTAAATGCAACACATAAGTATTTATACTTTTACAAACACATGTAAGCTTGAATGCAAAATATGTTTATAATCCATAACAACCATAGGTTATAGGATAAACTCATCAACATTCTCTTTATGCAGTTAGGTTCAACTATCCTACGCAAGTTGCATGTAATTAGTTGGTTATCGTGGAATAAGATTCTTTAGTGCCATTTGTAGAGTTTATCATTCCATGCTTACTACATAATTTATTTGAAATGTAAAACAATAAGTATATATTTAAATTGTGGTAACTCATTTAGGTCACGTAGGTTGAAATGTGTAATTAGGCCAGATTATCACTTGGTGGACATCAACATGGGTCGCATTCATTGGTGATGTACTGAGTGTTTATGTTTTTATTTGTGCGGCATCTCGTTAATGTTCTTGGCAATGAACTGATTATCTTACTTGAGGAAAAAGGAAATACAATTGGTTAATACAAATAGTTACCCATTGTGCAAGTAAGTTAATAAAACATGATATTGCTACAATCTAAAACATACATTGGAAAGTATGGAAACAATATCCCAACTGAGACCTTGCAACAACTCCTCATGATTATTTCTTTAACCTAGCACCATAACCTACGAGAATTTTGCCTCCTATCTCGTCGGCTAATGTGTGGATCTTACACGCCATTGTCATCTTGAGCATCATCAACCTGGTCTTATATTTTGCACATTCCCATTTTAACATCTGATATTAATATCGCCTTTGCTCTTTGCAAGATATTATGAAAATACTAAAACTTAGAATTTTTCTCAATAACATAATGCATAACATTGTAGAACACCTTCTCTAGCTCTCCTATTTGATGGAATGTAATGCCTTCGTTCTCCCCAATATTGCCAACCATAATTTTTAAGTATAGCCTAAGCATGTTCTTCCTCTACCTTCGTAATAAAAAAGATATATGGTATTGTTTGAAATGCCTACCTTGTCAACTCTTTGAACATATGCCTATATACTATGCCCTTAAACTAAAATCATTTACAATCGCACTCTGTAGGTAATAGTGACTTAGAAATTGTGAAAGTGTACTTTTCTTACAATATCCTCTTCCTTACATATCTCTTGAATCTCATGCTTGTTAAGGATGCTATGTCTTCCAACAATGTCACTGTGTATGACACTTACAAGCTTATCTTTAATAAATTTGAACATTGTGTTGGTCTAGGATCTCTATAAACCTTTTCAATATTAAACTTTGTCATAAGTAGTACATTATTAACTGATGATAAATAGACTACCTAAGCTCTTTTTAAATATTTTTTCCTTAATAACCTTCTCTTATTGCTTAACAAATTGAGTTAGAATTACTCTCGAATGTTCATATCTATTAAAAAATGCATTCATATCTTTACTTCTTTGTCTTGTTGACATACCCATCCAAAATTGATTGTTAACATATGCAGAGGCTTAGTTTACACATCTATTATATAAAGATTTAACCAATGCACTATTGCTTAGATTAAAATCACACAATATCTTGCTCCACTTATCATCAAACTCTTCAGTATTTTTATTGACATGAAGTAATCCTTTAGGATCTTGTAAGCTTTATGAACTTCAAAATTTTTAAAGAATTTTTTGATGATATACTAGAGACATAACTATGCATTGCATTAGGAATCACAATCCTTATAGTATTGCTGATGCTCGTATACTCATCTATTATTATTCAAGGTAGTTCCATTCATACAAGTCATTAACTTTTGAAAAAAACAAATAAAAGGTGTATGTTTTTTCATCACTTAAAAGCCCACATCCAAACAATATTGACTGTGCATAATGATTAATACCAATAAACGAAGTAAAGAGAATATCATATTTGTTTGCAAGGTAGATTGTTTCAAAAGTGACATCATAAAAAAAATCTTGAAACACGGCCCAACTCCTTGTATCTACCCATAACACATTTCACAATCACCTCTTATCATCGTAATTAATGCAGTAAAAGAATTAGTGGTCTTAACCACGTTTATTATTCTCTAAACTCCTTGTACTGCATAATATGACAACTTATCTTCATAATAATATAGGCCTTAAAACATTTAACTCTTTAGTTCTATGTAGACTACCTTATGGCAAACAAATCTCCAATTTGTGAATTAGTCATTCCTATCTTTTTTTCAATGCCTTAAATAGTAATGGCAAAGCCATGTGACCTTCTATATTATTTTTAAGTTTCATGTATAGCTTTCCAACTTAAGATAGTCATCTCTATATGTACCGTGAGGTGAGCTTTATAGAGATACATGGCTTGTATTTATTATGTCTTGTATTTTCGATCTTATATTTTGCTTGTATTTTGCAGTTTATTATGTATAGCAGCTTGTAGATAGCGTGTTTTTTTTTATATGGGTAAAACTCACCATTTTATTAAGTGTTATGAGTATGTATATAAACACTTTATTTGAGGAATAAAAGTGATAAATTGTTGTTCTATTTTTACCTTAAATTGAAACCCTAGATTTCAATTTAATAGTATTAGAGGACCGGGTCGATTTTCGGTTTCTTGATTGACGAATCATAGTGGATCAAGGTGCGAGATCGAATCTTGGTAGTATGAGCAGTGACAAAAATTCTTTTTTCGTGCAGAATTCTGATCATCCTGGGATGATTCTCGTCACCACTCTAGTAAGTATTAATAACTACTTATCATGGAGCTGTGCAATGAAGATTGCATTAGGAGCTAAGGTGAAGCTCGATTTCACAACGACAAGTGTGAGAAACTGGAGGAAAGCTTGCTAGACTATGATCAGTGGTGTCAGGTGAATTTCATGGTCACGTCGTGGATATTGAAATCCATCTTCAAGAATATTGTGGAGTCTTTCTTGTATATGACTTCGGCACATGATCTGTGGAAGGAGCATAAGCAATGATGCAACGAGTGTAATGGCTCGCTACTTTATCAGATTAAGAAAGAAATTAGTTCAATTTCTCGAAGGGAATTCTCTGTCTCTAGGTATTTTACTAAAATAAAAAGGTTATGGGATGATTTAAATTGTCTGGCTCCCATCCCATAGTGTTCTTACGGAGCTTTAAAATAGATGATAGAAATCAGGCCTAATGATCGATTGATCCAATTTCTTATGGGTCTCAGTAATGTATATGATTCCATCAGGAGTCAAATACTCATGATGGATCCTCTGGCATTAGATGAGCGCGTCTATTAGATGATTGTGAGAGTTAAAAAACAACGGGAGGTCAATATTAATTTTACTAATAATATGAATAGTATAATGATGGTGCAAAACTCTAGTAATAGTGGTGGAGAAAAGGGAGCTAGTAAAAGTGTTTCAAGGAAGCAAGTGAATAAAGGGGACATGTATTGTGATTTCTGTAAAGCACAACATACTAGAGACTCTTGCTTCAAACTTCATGGATACCCCGACTGGTATAAAGGGTCGAAAGACAAGAAAAGGGATGATACACACAAGGTGTTCGCCAATATGCTTAACTCACCACTAGATTTTCTAGTGGCAGGGAGTACTCATAAGGATCCAAATTGAAAGCCAGATTGGAACTAGGATATGGAGGCAATGATTTAACATTGCATTGAAACTTATCTTAAAGTTAAAGGCAAGCAGCTCTAGTAGGTAGACAAAGGAGATAGCATCAATTTGGCTTATTACAACAACTTTGCAAGTAGCATTCTTAACCATTGTTTTAGCTCAGCTAGTTTAATTGAATGTGGTTCTTGGATAGTAGACACATTTTTTTCAATCCATATGTGCCATGATTTTAGTTTGTTTGACAAACCCAGACTAGTTACTCAACATACTCTTATTTACCTACCTGATGGTACCATTAAGACAATTGATTTCACAGAGGATATTATCCTTTGTGATAACCTTATTCTGTCTTCTACTTTACATATAGCTTCATTTAAGTATAACATACTTTTTATAAATCGATTAGTTTGTCATTCACACACCAAATTATTTTTTATGCAACCTTTATGTTCTTAAAACCTTATGACTGATGAGGTCTTAGCAGTTAGAAAGATAATTGCAAGATTGTATGTGCTTGACAAACTTTCTTTTAAAAAATATACCATTCTATCTTATACTTCAATATGAGCTAACCATTCCAATAAGCTAGTTCATTGTCATAGTGTTGTTTTTAATGGTTTTTGACATCAAAGATTGGGCCATCCATCTCTTATTGTACTGAAACAGTTACAATGTTCTTTCCATAATATCAAATTTTTTGTGCAACCTTGTGATGTGTGCCATATGTCCAAACAAACTAGATTGTCCTTTCCTAAGAGTCATATCAGTACCTCAGCATGTTTTGAATTACTGGACATGGATCTTTGGAGTCCTTATAGACATGAGTCTCTTAATGGAGCTCATTACATTTTTACCATGGTTGATGATTTTTATAGAACTACTTGCACCTATTTACTCAAATACAAGAGTTAAACATAATCTTTTCTTGAAAATTCATTAGATTAGTTTGGAATCAATTTCATGATACTATCAAAACTATTAGAATTGATAACATAGCAGAATTTATGAGTTATAGCTGTCAAAATATTCTTGTTAGCTATGGTAGTATCCATAAAAAAAACTTCTCCTTATACTCTACAACAAAATGAAATTGTTGAACGGAAACATAGACATTTGTTGTAAATTTCTAAAGCCATTATGTTTCAATCTCATTTGCCAAAAAAGGTTTGGGGGATTCCATTTTAAGAGCTACTTACATCATTAATAGACTTCTAACATCTGTCCTTTACTGGAAATGTGCCTATTTTATTTTGTTTCAAAGGGAAGCTGATTACAATTTTTTGAGGAGATTTGGTTGTTTATGTTATGCTTCAAATACCTTTCCTCATAAGGATAAATTTGATTATAGGGCTTTTAAGTCTATTTTTATTGGCTATTCTCTTGGACAAAAAGCTTATAAGTTTTATGACATTCATCATCATCATATGTTTATTTTCAGAGATGCTGTTTTCTATGAAAATATTTTCCCTTTTGAGTCCACATCTTCATAATTGAATCTAGTTCTTTTGACCAATTTGCATGTTTTACCATTTGTCTTTTATCTAGTGTCTTCATCTCCTGATGTTGTTCCTCTTGATTCAACAAAATTTATACCTACTTCCATTGATATTACACATAGTTCTTCTCCTCGTCCTGATTTGATAGTGCTTGTTAGGAAAAGTACCCGTGTGCTCCAAAAACCTAGTTGGTTGAATGATTTTGTTTCATATGCATATGTTACTGATAGACTCCTCATTCTTTTCCTGCTATACTTGATTCTTCTTCTCACCTTACCCCTCAATGTCTTCTTTTTTAGCTAATGTGTCTATCATAGAAGAACCTACTTATTTTAAATAAGCTAGGACTAATCCTAATTGGTTAAATGCTATGTAGATTGAATTGACAGCACTTGAAAATAACCATACTTGGGATCTTATTAGCTTACATAAGGGTAAAAAGGCTATAAGTTCAATTATATAAGGTTAAACTAAAACCTGATGGCATTGATGACAGATATAAGGCTCGCTTATTTATTAAGGGCTATAACCAAATAGAAGGTATTAATTATACAGACTGTTTTCCCTTGTTGCTAAAATGGTTACAATTCAAATTTTCATAGCTATTGTAGCTGCTAGAGGCTGGCTTTTACATAAAATTGACATCAATAATGCTTTGTTGCATAGTTATGTTAATGATGAGTTTTATATGTTGCCTCTTTAAGGTTATCATAAGGTTGCCCCTAATCAATTTTGTTGTTTAAGGAACTCTTTGTATGATCTTAAACAGGCTTCCCGCTAATAAAATTATGAACTTACTATTGCTCTTAGGCAGCAACATTTTATTTAGTCTGTTCATGATCCATGTCTGCTTATTAAATATGAAGGGATTGATTTTATAGTTGTTATTGTATATGTTGATGATGTATTGGTGATGAGACCTAATGAAGCTTGTATTCATGAGGTTAAGCAGATTTTACATGCTCAGTTTACCATTAAAGATATAGGGCCTACTAGAGACTTTCTTGGGTTAGAACTTGCTAGGTTTGATGTTGGCTTGTATGTGAATTAGCAAAAATATGTACTGGATATTATTAAAGATGCTTGATTGACAAGTTCAAAAGGAGCTGCTACACCCTTACCTCCTCATTGCAGATTTGATGATGTTAGTTCACCTTTGTTGGCTAATCCGGACATATATTGTAGGTTAGTAGGTCGCCTTCTTTATCTCAATTTTACTAGGTCTGACATTATGCATTCTACCTAACAGTTGAGCTAATTTGTTCAGGCTCCTACTGTCGGCTACCATTCATGTACTCAAGTACTTGAAGTTATCCCCTTCTATAGTTTTATTTTCCTATTGGAATAATTCTTGTAGTCTGTAAGCTTTTTGTGATGCAGATGGGTTGCATGTCCTTTTAGTAGATGATCTTTGATAAGTTTTTGCATTTTTCAGGGTAATGCATTAATTTCTTAAAAAACTAAGAAATAGTCTACTACTTCTAGGTCTTTTACTGAGGTTGAATATCATAGCCTTTCTACCACATTTTGTGAATTACAGTGGATTTCTTATTTGTTGGATGATTTTTTATTATCAATACTTTTCCTTTTCCCCTATGGTGTGATAATTTAGCTGCTATCCATATCACTGCAAGTCCCATTTTTCATGAGAGGACCAAGTATTTGGAGATTAACTGTCATTTGGCTCGGGATAAATACAAGCAAGGTTTTGTTCTTCCTTAACATATTTCTTCCAAACTTCAGTTGGCTGATATGTTTACTAAGGCATTGTCAGCTCTTACTTTTTCTTTTTTCTTTTTATCCAAGTTGGACTTGTGTGATTAGCACCAAGCATCACATTAAGGGGGGCTGTAGAGATACATGGCTTGCATTTATTCTGTCTTATATTTGTTGTCTTGTATTTTGGGAGTTTATTATGTATAGCAGCTTGTAGATAACGTGTTTTGTTTCTGTGGGTAAAACTCACCTTTTTATTAAGTGTTATGGGTATATATATAAAAACTTTATTTGAGGAATAAAAGTGTTAGATTGTTTTTCTATTTTACCCTAAATCAAAACCTTAGATTATGATTTCAAGCATCTGACTACATTGGATGATGAAGCTCCACATTACCATAATTGCTACAATAACCAACTTTTTTCCTATGTACCTAAAACATATAACACATTTGAGAAAGATTCTTAGTCATAACATTTAATAGTGAAGGAAATCCAGAATCTGTATATGGCATCATATTGTAGTTCTTATTTTAATATCAACAAATAAGCATGTTATGGGAAGGAGGGAGAACAACCTACATCTCATGTTCATATGTTAACATGCATTGTAAATTATACTGAATAAATAGTGACCAATAAATCCATTTACATTTAAAAGTCACAAATAACTCATTTATTAGTGTAACATGACATACCTAACATTTTTAGAGTCATCTGCATTTATGTCGTAAAATCTGGGAGAGGAAGTAACAAGTTAATATGTTTCAAACCTGTTCTTATGGTCCTTAGTAAATGAAACCAAATGAAAAGGGACACTGGTGGCTTAGACTATAATGATTCTGTATGCGAAGTTACTAGATAGATAATTTAAACCTCATCTCCAATGGAAATAGTGCGAGTGTTGTGAAGGAATTGTGAAGTCAATGGTTGTTCTGACTGAAAAGTTCAATGAAGATATAATTCATATTGATGAAGTGTGGGAATACACCATATAAATGTTAAAGATGATGCAGCTGTTATTTCATTGATTAACGATCCTTATATGTAGTGGGGTACTAAAAGCAACATAAAAAATGGACTAAGGCTTTGGTTACATTAAAAATCGTTGGTTGTTTTAGCCTAATCATAGCTTTCAAACAAAAGCCCCTGCACCGTACGGACTTTGGTTTACCAAAGTTGTGTGTATAGGATGGAGAACCCCGTGATATAACCGGCTACCCTTCATTGTAAAAAACTAATATGATGACTAAAACAAGGGAAGTTTTCACTAAGTCTATGGCAGGATAGGTAGGCCAAGCTTCTCACTATTATAAGTTATACTTGAACTAAGCTACCAATTTGAAAAGTAAGATAGGATTGAAATGTTTGTTATTTGATGACTATATAAAGATAGTTAATAGAAAAATGTAAGGTAATTAGGTTATTGAGCCTCACTTTGCAGTTATGAAGCCTATGCCTAGTATTGTATCAAAAAGCTGAGAAGATATGCAAGTAGTGCCAGCGTGATGTAACCGTACCCTACCATCCAAATCCATGTAAATGAATTTTATCCAATCTAGGTTTAATTCCCCCAAAATTATGAAGATTGCTTTAAAACTAAACTGCTTTTACAGACGGGCTAAACAAGGTTTTAAATGTATTGCAAGCCAATCTTTACTTCCTTAAATGTGACCAAACTGGTTATTTGTATTGGTTTATACCCTTACAGCCAATTTTTTGTTGTAATTTATTTATATGATATTATATTTTAATTCAATAAAAGACATTCTTTATTTTTGTGTATTTGTTAATTATTTTAATTATCAATCATAAAGATAAAATCCTTGTAATAATTATTGTTCAGTTAGAAATTATAATGAGATTATAATTATGAGATTCGAATTGCATTACGTATTATTCTTAAAATATTCCTAATCATAGTTTCATCAAAACGGGATATTGATGGAACGATTAGACTAGCATACACTTAATTTTTTTTATGAAGAAAGGAATCGATCTCATAGATTAAAGTGTGGAGACATTTAAATTAATGTGTGGGTGTTTATTAGAAACGTTCACTGAACTGACCCGATTATGAGAATCTCGAATGAAAAATTTTGTGTGTGTCTATGGTTTATCTCATTATGATCGTTGTATAATTGATCCTTAGACTCAAAATTACTAAAGTTATCTCGTATATGAATTATTTTATTTTGATACTACTTATGATCTTTTTTTGGAATAGTCCAATTTGATAGTTATTAGGTATAATATGAACTATATGGATATAGTTGAGAAAATTAATAAATGATTCTTCACTCCAAAGTAATTAGGGAGAATGTTCTGCTATTCTTGGTTGGCACCGATTTAGGAATCTTTTCCCAGAGTGAATTGAGATTTAGAAAAGTTATTTTCAAATATCAATTATAAATCATTTACTAATTAGCAAGAATGAATATAATTGGATTATTTAGAGTAGACACTAATTCCATACTCTAAGTCTAATTAGAACATTGGAGGACGAAAGGATTAAATTATACATCATAACCACGCATTGATAGGATAAGTCAAACTACTTTGACATTCTTAATATTTAGGTGGTCATGACATGTTACTAGATATCAATCATAATCTATGATTATAAATTGTTTAACTAGAGAATTAGAGATTATCTAATTCTAATTGTGAATTAGAATTAGAATTTATAATCATTGCTAACATATCAAAAACTTAATGTGCCATACATAAAAGATTTATAAAGGAGAAAGTGAAATTTTAATTAAGTAGGACTTAATTAAGGAATTTTAAAAAATTCAAGGATCATTATATGATATTTGATCTAATTGGATGAATTCGTAATTATAACTAAAGTTTGACTTAATTGTAATATTGATAAAGTCAAGGATATGAAAAATATGATTTTTCATATAAAAGGAAAAATTAGAAAAAAAAAAGATAAATAACACTTCTTACATTTTTCCTTTCAAAATGTTTGGGTTTTCTTTGAATAGATCTGTAGATACTTTAAAGGTTAAACGCTTAAACGGCTAAGTGGTTGACGGATTTACAAGAAGGAAAAGGTTTGATGGGAAAGCAATATTAAGGTTAGTGTAATCTTAATTTTTTTTCTTATTTTGTTTCAAATTAAATTTTGTTAAAGTAGATCTTATGGAAAATTTTTTGATATATTCCGCTGCGCCTAGATTTGATCTTATGTTTGTTTTTCAATAGTGGTATCAGAGCTAGAATCTATGAAAGGCAACAATACGCATTTATGTTAACCATTAATTGAAACGTTATGCAATTAAATGTCCAGAAAAGTCAACAACTTGGAATTTAAGAAACCCATTTGAAACGTTTTTCAGGTTTTCAAAAACAAGATTACTAAGCGACAAGGAATTCAAGATGGATAAAAACAAAAACAAAATTCAAGAAAAACATGAACGATGTTCATCAACTTTCCAGAAACATGAACATACTTTACACTTACTAACATACATTTCCAGAAAATATATGACTATCATTTCTCAATTTCCAGAAATCGACAATTGTATATCAGCTTATAAACAATTTCTAAAGGGTGGGTTTCCTTTGTCGTTTCATAAACTAGACTAGTGAAACCATTTGCAACATGAAACTGGGGCCATGAACATAAGCAGCAGTACATATAACACAGCTTCAGAAACTATTTCTAAAACTAAAAAAAATATATACATCATATATGGGGCAACAATTTGCATAAATTACTTATGGAATAATTCCAAAACATAAGACAGAAATTACGAAAGACAAATTTTGCATAAATTTCTAACATTTATCTAAAAAGCAAAATAAAAAATCATACATTTCCAAATCACCTTTTAGAAATCAAAAGACAATAATATATTTAGAACATTTCTAAAAATATTAAATCATGCAACTCTTACATATATCAAATCAATTCAAATAATGCATACGAATCAAATTAAACTTGTTAAAGGTAGCTCTGATACCATTGTTAGAAAACAAATGCAAGATCAAATCTAGGCACAGCACGTGCCAGTAAGCCTTCTCTGTTTGCATTTTTTGTTTTTTATTTATTTTAAATTTTGTTAAATTAATTTTTCTTTTTAAATTCCTAATAAATTTAGAAAAATATTTTCTAACTTTTGAAAATAGTTTTTAAGGGTTATTTTATTAGGAATGTTTGAGGATTTAATTTAATTTTTCAAGAGTCGATTAATTAAATTAAGTAAATTATCAAATTAATATTTAGAATCAAGTAAAGTGCTGAAGTTATTTTTCATAATAAACTATGCTAAATAAATTAATATAATAAGATTATATTAATTAGAATTAGAGCTAGAAAATTTTAAATCTCTTATTAAAATATTAAGTACGTCTTTAGAATATAAATAATGCCTTCTATTGTTATAGAATTAAATCAGAGTTTTGTTTATTGTTAGACTTGCTGAGTAAATTCAAGATTGCTTTAACCCAAACATGTTTAATCTTATAATAATGAGTTTTATTTAACTAAATTTGTATGATTTGGATAATCAAACTCATGATCATATTAATTTAGAGGTAAGGTTAGGAATAACATATTAGATATATTTTGGCAAAGATTTGTCACCTAACGGATCTAGGAATCACATAAAATCTGATTGATAAAATGTTATCTACCTATTTTAGTTTAATTGGTTTGTTGAGCAAATTCAAGATCAATTACATTAGAATGGGATCCTAGTCCACTAAGAAATTATATGATAATTTTTCGATTAGTTTGTATAAAAAATCGAGAGTAACCAAATATTTATTTAAAGTCCTTATTTTTTTAATTTTATGATATAAAACTAAAATTTTCGCTCTTTGACATTTAATTTTTTTAAAAATGAGTTTGAATTTGTCCCTAAGGAGCATTATGGATGCAAACAAACTAAATGGATTGAAATTTTTAGACTGGTTGTGTAACCTAAAAATTGTTTTTAAGTAAGAAAAGAAACTTTACGTTCTTGACATTGAGCTTTCACATGAGCCTGCGCAAGATTTTACTAATAAGGATTGGAAATATTATCAAAGTCATATTGATGACAATAAACAAGCTACATGCGTGATGTTAGCTAGTATATCTCTCGAGCTTCGGAGGCGACATGAGAAAATGAATGTAAGGAAAACGTTCCTGCAACTTCAAAAGTTATTTGGTGCATAGAGCTGAATGGAGAGGTTTGAGACGGTAAAAGCTCATTTTGCATAAAAGATGGATCCTGGATCTTCAGTGGAACTTTATGTTCTACAGATGATTAGCTACATTAAAAAATTAGGCCAATTGAGATATGACCTCAAACTTGAGTTTAGTATTGATTTAGTGCTCCAGTCTTTTGTCTCGAGTTTTGGCCAATTTATAATGAACTTCCACATGAACAATAAGGAGTTAACATTGGCTAAATTACTCAATATGCTCAAGACGGTTAAACGATGCTTTAAGAAGGAATCTAGCTCTGTCCTTGTTGTTAGATCTTCGTCTTCAAGGAGTAAGGGTAAGACCCTTAAGAAGAAGAACAAGAACAAGTTTCAGAAGGTTTATGCTAAAGTAGGAAAAGCCAACAGACGGTGTCAAGAAGAAGAATGAAAAGAATATCTACTTCTATTGTGGCATAGCTGGACATTGAAAAAGAAACTGCAAAGCTTATCTTGCAAGCTTGAAGGAAAAGAAGTTAATTGTAGTTTAATCTTTAGGTTTGTTTATGATTGAAATCAATCTTTCTACTTATGTTTCACAGTCTTGGATATTAGATATCGGATGTGGATCTCGCATTTGCAACAATGTGCAGGTACTGAAGGACAATAGATCGTTGAGGAAAGTTAAAGTAGACTTACAAGTCAATAATAGAACAAGAGTTACTGCATTAACGATAAGAACTTGTAGTTTATTTTTGACTTCTGGCCTTGTACTTGAACTCAATAATTGTTATTATGTTCTTGTTATCGCAAGAAATATTATTCTATTCCATGTTTAGAGATGAAAAGATTTATCTTCTTTATTAAGAACAATAGTTGTTCTTTTTATAAATATGATGTTTATTATAGATTTGGTATGCTTACAAATGGTTTGTATGAATTAGATCTTGAAAGGCCAATTCTCAACATAAATAGAAAGAAAATGAAATTAAGTAGCCAAAATCCATCTTATTTATGGCATTGCAGGTTAGATCATGTTAATGAAATAAGACTCATCAAGTTACATAAAAAAGGATATTTAGATCATTTCGATTATGAATCATATGAAACTTGTGAATCTTGTTTAATGGGTAAGATGACCAAATAACCCTTTAGGAGAAAGGGATAACGTGTCAATGAGTTATTAGTACTTATACATTCAGATGTATGCGACCCTATGTTTACTTAAGTTAGAGGTAGATATTCCTATTTCAATACATTCATAAATGATTATTCTTGATATGGGCATATGTATTTAATGAAAAATAAGTCTGAAACATTTGAAAATTTCAAAGAATTTAGGCTTAAGGTAGAGAAACAAACTAGTAAGAGTATTAAGACACTTAGATCTGATCGAGGTGGTTAGTGCTTGGACCACGAGTTTCTAGGTTACTTAAAAGAGAACGAAATTCTCTTATAATGGACTCCTCCAAGAACTCCATAACATAATGGGGTGTCTAAAAGGAAAAACTGTACTTTATTAGATATGGTACGTCCTGTGATAAGTAATGCAATTCTTTTGGTTTCATTTTAGAGATATGCTCTTAAAACTACTGCTTACCTTTTAAATAGAGTTCCGTCTAAATTTGTTGATAAGACTTCATATGAGATATGGACTACTAATAGATGAAGGATATCACATTTAAAGATTTAGGGATGTGACGCTTATATGAAGTGATCAATATCTGATAAGCTTGAAGCAAAATAAGATAAATGCAAGTTTGTAGGGTATCCAAAAAGGAGTTTTGAATATTAATGTTATCATCCTCTTGAGCAAAATGTGTTTGTCTCAAGACATGCTATATTTCTAGAACGAGAATTTATTCTTAAGGAAATTAGTGGGAGTGAGGTCGAATTTAGAAAAGTTCTAGAACCATAAACACATAATCAAATGGAATAAGACAGTAAGTTGATACATCGGATGTACAACCAATGGTACAAGAAACAAATAGTTTGTGACGCACTAGTAAGATACGTCATCCTCTTGTTAAATTAAATTTACATGTAGAAAAGAGGAGTGATGATGTTTCACTTATAGATGATGAGCCTATTAATTTTAAAGAAGTAATGTCAGCTATTGATTCTTTAAAATAGCAAGAAGCCATGAAATCCGAAATGGAATCTATGTATACTAACCAAAGTCTATGGACTTTGGTAGATGCATCTGCAAGTATTGTACCTATTGGATGCAAGTGAGTTTTTAAAAGAAAATTTGATATAGATGAAAATGTACATACGTATAAAGTAAGGTTAGTGGCAAAAAGTTGTAAACAAAAACAAGGAGTTGATTTTGATGAAACTTTTTCACCAGTAGTAATGCTTAAGTCCATTAGGAATATATTAGCTATAGCTATATACCATGATTATGAAATTTGACAAATGGATGCCAAAAAAGTATTTCTTAATGGGAATTTTCCAAAGGATGTGTATATGACACAACCTGAGAGTTTTTAATTTAAGGAATTTCCTAATTGTGTATGCAAGTTGCAAAGGTCCATTTATAGAATAAAATAAGCATCACAAAGTTGGAACTTTTGTTTTGATGAGACAATCAAAGAGTTTTATTATATAAAAAATGTGGATGAATCTTGTGTTTACAAGAAGGTAAGCGGCAATGTGGCTGTTTTCTTGGTGCTTTATGTAGATGACGTATTGCTTATTAGAAATGATATTCCAATGATCCAATCTATTAAGGTATAGTTATCCAAGAGCTTCTCTATAAAGGATATGGGAGAAACAACATATATGTTGAACCAAGGTGGTTCTAATCATGTGTTTTGATGATGACAAAACATTATTAAGACTGATGTATAAGTCTTTGATGCTTTATAAGATATGTTGATGGAACCTAAGGTAGAAGAGCTATCTTGAAGATATTGAAGAGTAAGGTAGAAAAGCTCAAGCATTAGATGATCAAGAGCTTGAAGATCAAAGATCAAATGATAAAGTTCAAGTGATGATCAAGCTTGAAG
>JAOXYD010201185.1:0-22031 GCA_028565735.1 Pinacopodium congolense
TGTCATGCAGAATTGATAAAGATTGCTTAAATGCAGCTGATAAGATTGAAATTTATTAATTTTTCATATGCTTTTTAATGTTATTTGAATCTTATTTTATTGTTTAAATATTTAATTTGTGTTATATTTTACTTAATGATAGATTTATTGCGATAACACAAATTTTGGGCGAAAGTATGATATATTTAAAGAAATTGCAGCAAAAGTTAAAGATTGTTTTAATTTGAAAAAGAAAAACAAAAAACATTAAGATTAAGCTCGTCGTTTTGCTTTAAGAAAAATGATGAGCATTGAGGGACAAAACGCAAGACTCAGAGAACATGAGAGGAGGGCTAATTTAATTTGATTTATACGCGACTCCCTAGGTCTCGAAGGAGGGGTGTCCGAGTGCTTGAGAACAAGTGGACTAGGAATGGGGTCTTGCGGCGTGGAGAGCTGAAGGAAGAGGAGAGCAAACAAGTGGGGCTGTCCAAAGAGTCTCAACTGTGTGGAGATTGGCGACTTGCTCTGAAGCTACTCCACTAGACGCCAACTGCCCAATGTTCCCTTTAATAATTTCTCTCAATTCTAAGAGCATCTAGTTATAAATTAATCAATAGTAGAAGTGTTAGAGCTTTCTTTTCCCAATTTTTAAGAAACATTATTGAAAACAATTCAATCCTCTTAATCAAACTCTAGAACCTAAAAGTGATGAATTCCATATAACTGAATTAAAAGTATGTGCTATAAATAGTGATGATGATGATTTTTGCATTCATTTTGAGCAATATAACATGATTTTTGTTGAAAAGAAGGGAAATGATGAAGTAGAATGGTATGATGACGTTTTTGAAAGCGAGGAAAATGCTTTCACATGCATGTTTAATGATCATTTGGATGAGAATTATGTTCATTAGTGTCTAGGATGACCCTAAGATGGTAGAGCCTATTTTTAAGTTTCTTAAATGTAAAAATCATTATGAAGTTGTCAAGGAAGATGAGGTTGAATCTATAAAGCAATTGAAATTATATATTTCATTAGTGTTACGCTTTCAATTCTATACCAGACATGGTAGTTTAAGTCTTTAAACCTTGGAAGTTTAAAATTCATGAGTGGTGTTCCAAGAATGTTAAAGTTGAAAATTTTCATACTAATTTAGGTGCTTTAGCCACCTTTCTAAATTTGGCCTATTACTATTTCAAGAATGAAAGAAAGATTTTGGATTATGGACCAAGGAAGAAAATATCAATTCTTTAACTTTAAGGTTAAGTTAAAGTACCTTAAAGAAGCACTTTTTAGGAGGTAACCTAACCTTAAAATTTGGATTTATTGTGCTTCGATGTGTTTTCTTTTGTTTGGTGCACTTTTCTTTTGTTTCCTTTTAGTGCTCTTCACAATTCTTTGATCATATTTACCTTATGGATCATGGTTACTTTCTATTTGGTTTTTGGTGTTTTAATCTTTCTTTTTATGGATTTGTAGGTATTATTTCAATGAGCAAGTTTTAAGTTCACCCCATTGGATCCTAAGGCATATTATCTTTACTTTGGGTGCTTTCTTTCCCTTTTCCTTTAATATTTGTGTCTTATTATTTGTTTTATAAACATTGGGGATAATCATCAATTTAAGCACGGGGAGGGAATGGCTTGTATCAAACTTATGTTTATTTGTCCTTAATTTTATTATTTTATCAAAATTTTCAAGATAATCTATAACTTATGGAAAATCTTTTTCAATTTTTATGCCTTTTGTTGACATTTTTCTTTTGAGTTCAATTATTTTGATGTTTTAAGATGTTATATTATTAGTTAATCATGTTAATTAATAATGAAATTTGATAGTTTCATGTTTTAGATTATGGATACATTATAAGCATTATGAATTTCCATATGTAAAATACTTATTCCTAAAGCTTTTGTTTACTTCTTTCAGTATTTTCATATCTTGTCCAATTTCAAAATGAAATTCCATGGAAAAATTTGAAAATGAAAATGAAAAAAAGTGCTTAAATTGAGAAAGTGAGCAAATTTCATTCACTCCACAGTCTTCGAACCAATAGGTTGAAGTTGAAGAGTGTTGCTAGTAGTTAATTGATATGAGGTGACTCAATCGAGTAACTGAGGATGTTCCCAACAAAATGTTCATCTTTGTGTCAAAATATTGAATGTCCTCTCAATTAAGCCTTAAAATCCCACTATTATGTTTAATTTTTATGCTTAATGGCTAAAAGATATGAAATTTCTCAAAATATGCTTCATTTCGCTTTATGCATATCCATTTTATATCTGGAAATGATTTGTGCAAGTTAGGTTGAAGTTAGAAAGAATATGATGTTTGTTAATTTACATGCTTAATTAATCATATAACATGTTGATGATTGAATGATTAAGGAAATGTGTCATTGGTTGTGTTTGATGATTTGGGCAAGTTTTTGTAAGGTTATAAGCTATTTTAAATTAGATGATCAAATGATTTTTTCTAGGATAAGAAAAAGATAAGTGTGGGGGAGTGATAAGCACTTGATTTATAGTGTTTTATAGTGTAACTTGATGCACATTTACTCCTAATTTAATGTTTAAGTATTTAACTATTTATTGGAATTATTAACTTACAGATTGGAGGCTAAAACTTGAAGAAACTTTGGAAAGTGCAGAAAAAATAGCTAAGAATAGGAGTTAATAGTGGCATGGATGTACCACCATTTTACTATAAAGGAGCGTCATTTTGATTTAAATATAGGACTCAAAAGACAGAGGTACTACGACGCCGTTTGATTATTCTTCAAGTGTCGTTTTACTTCTTGTCACATGAAAACCAACTAGATATCACCTCTCCACTTGCTGCAACTTGCCTCTATCTTATAGCAGACATATATAAGGAGGTTTGGAGATCAATTCAAGGGAGCTAACACCAAAAAAATTAAATAAACCACTAGATCTAGTTAGGCTTTTCTATTTTGTTCTCTAGGCTAAGTTTTTCCTTTTCTTTTTCTTTTCCAGCTCTTATATTTGATATTTTGATGTTATTTTAAGGATTCAAGGGAGTTCATAGGTGATTGGAAGCTGTCTATCCTTTTGTATCATCATTTGGTGCTTTTTAAACACTTAATCTCTTGTTTCATACTCTTTTGTTTATATATATGTAAGAACATGATTGTTTTCATTAAATATGATTATTCTTGTTATATACGCATGGTTAATATATTTTCTAGCAAAGGATAGGTTCTTTAATCGACTAATTAAGTTCTTATCACATGTTTGGATGTTAATCTTTGTTTATTTGAGATCTTAATGATTATTTTGAGATGGCCACTAAAGATGAGATTAAAGATGGTTAAAGATTTGATAGTTATCTACATTAATCATTGGAAAATTCAGTAACCAACATGGTTTTGATCAAAGACCCGAGAAATCTACTTTGGTTAATCATGAGGGTACTAATCTTGAATATGGAATTTAGTATTAGAACTTCTTGAACTTTAAGCCTAGTGCCTATTAATTGAATTAATGACCAAACTTCAATTTAGGATGGTTAGAGAAAAGACATTGACTTAACCATAGCAATGTCTTGATTTGGTGAAGACCCTATATTAGGCATTCCAATCCATTTTGTAGCTTAATGAAGTAATTTAAGTCCTAATCCTTAGCTAATCAATCAAGTTGGCAATCTTTAGACAATTTGGAATCTCATTTGCAATGTTAGAAGTGTTTTAATTTAATTTAGTTGTTCTCATTTAATTAATTTAAGAAATCTTGAACTCCCTAGATAATTGTAATTTGATTACCTTAGTAGTCACACTTTCCCCGTAGGTTCGACATTCCAGGGTGATAAAAATGTTCTATTTGTTACTTGTTGACCGGTCCATAATCGCATTGTTGGTTTTGAATTAAATTTGAATTATTTATTAATTGAATAAGTTATTTAAGATTATTGAGTATTAAACCAAACAAAAACATGATTCTTTATTCAAACTTGAAGCTTAAAGGTTAAAATTGAAGTTATTTGAAGAACAAGGGATATGGCAGATTCAAGACCTTAGTTAAGTTGTTATAAAGGTTTTTGTAAGTTTTACTTACTGTTTAATTTATTTAAGGACTCAAATTTTATCATGCATTTCATATGGTTTGATAAAGCAGTATAAATTTTAATTCTATAGTCTAATTTATGATTTTGAAGTGTTTAATTCTTTTTAGACATTTATAATCTCAAATTACATTTTAAATCTTGCCTAAAGTCCTAATTAATGTTAGCAAAGTGTTTGGAAAGGTTTAGAATTAAATTGAGTTTTACTTTATGTTTTTATGGGCATCAACAATGGTTGAATATGAGTTAAATGAAGCCTATCAAAGGGGGCTATTTATCCCCTTTTTCCTAAAGAGCTTGATTGTGATTACGAAATACCTAAGTTTTAAACAGTAAATAGTTACCAATAACACACTAAACAATATCAAAACACATGAAAAGGCAAGTGTATCTATCATATGTAATATAGGTAGGATGAGTCTAAGTAGCAACCCCCACAAGGATTATTTTTACTAATGGATTCCTATTTAAATCTAGCTAGCTACTCAAAATGGAAGGGTTGATTGATTAATTTGGTTATTAAAAGAAAGAAATAATTAAAATAAAAATCCTAAAAAAACTTGTAAGAAGAAACAATAAATGATGAAGGTAAGATTTAGGTAACTAATACGTCTAGGATGTGTACGTACTCTTAATTTATCTTACTTTAACTCTAATATCATAATTGTTAGGCTGCGGATTCCTTAATGTAAATTACATTCTTTCTCAAGAAATTATATTCAAATCAATTAAACTAGGCAAAAGTTCTCTTTATCCCATTCTATTCAATTGAATGCATTAATATGTTTTATGGAATCTGTTGTTTTGGCTAAATTCACATCTAACCAGAACATCTTCTATTGAACTATCTCTAGTACCCCATGTAAGATGTTTCATTTATGGAATGACTTAATGCATGTAAGAAATTTTGCAATCTCAATCATATATATAATTAAAGTTTCAAAATTAATGCTTACAATTGCATAACAATTGAATCCAAAGTAGTTAACATCCATGAAAAAAATCTAATAAAAGAACCTAGACCTAAAGATTTAAGCCAAGAGTAATCAAGGTTACTACATCCTAGAGTTCATAAAAACCTAAATCTTATAAAGAGTTTA
Source organism: Pinacopodium congolense (assembly GCA_028565735.1). NCBI lineage: Eukaryota > Viridiplantae > Streptophyta > Magnoliopsida > Malpighiales > Erythroxylaceae > Pinacopodium > Pinacopodium congolense. The sequence goes on from JAOXYD010201185.1 coordinate 5,164, forward strand.
GTTCCTAAACATAGTTTCAATCATACAAACAAACATAAAGACAAAAGGAATAAGAAAGCTCATAGTAGGTCTTCTTGAATCCTTGAAATCTTTATGTTGAGTGGTGAAATACTTCCTTGAACATTGAGTTTTTACCTTTGGATGCTTCCTCTCCTTCAATCTTTGTTGAACCCTTCAAGAATGATCTAGGACTTAATGTCTCTCCTTGAGCAACTGAATATATATCTTTTGTAGTAACTAAAACACCAAAAAACCTAAAATTAGGTTATATATAGATGTGGTGAGGGGGGTCCTGATTATCAGTAGTATTATGGCCATAATGCTAACCATAATTCACACTAGAGTGAAATTACGGGCATCATTATGCCCATAATATTGATATCTTTCTGTGCTACTTGGTATTTTCGTGATATCTTCACCATTCTTCATCCAATTGCCATGAAATTTGGTATGTAGCTTCTTGAGATGTTGTTCTTGCATCTTGAAACATTGCATAACAAATGGACCTCTAGAGTTTCACTTGATGCTTCCCCTAAGTTAGTTATACTAAATCTGGTTCTTAACTAAGCTTGTCTTGTTCTTTCCTTTATGCACTCCTCGTGGCTTGCCAAATAACCTTAGAATTTGGTATGCAACTTAATAACATGATGTTTCAAGTCTCCAAAGCCCTTAGTTTAATTTAGATTCAACTAAACACCTAATAAGGTGTAAATTTTTACTTGTGAACCATTTGTTTAAGTAATTTTTTAAAGGCTCCTCTTTGTCATAAAAAGTTTGTCAAAAGGTTGCTCTTCATCTTCAACAAGAAGATTGTGTCTTGCAAGAATTACTCTTCTCCAGAAGAATATTGTAATTATTTTTGGTTATTTAGTGAAATTTCTAATAATTAATTAGAGAGAGGATGTAGTCTATCTTTGAGATAGGCATACCTCTATTAATTTTGGCTTCCTTCTCTCTTTACTTATTACTTTTGTTTGGTTTTGCTATCAGTTTAATTGTTATCAAATTGGCATTTACATTTACATATCATATTAGGTTGAATATTGGTTTAGTGATTGCATGTAATTAAAATTGGTTTAGGTGGCTAGTATAATTAGTTCAAAAATATTTAATCACTTAATTCAACCCGCTTACCTCTTGAGTGCCTTTAGGGCTTACAAACTTTGTCCTAATGTTTTGATTTTCCTATAGGATAAAGTTAATCCTTTCCCATCTGAGATTGCTACCCTTATAGTTGAGGAAGAACTTAGAGCTCTTGTGGAGGAAATATTAATAGATTTGACTATGAACCAGTAGTTGCAACAAGTCTTGGTATTGCATTCTCTCTTCCATTGCTTCTTGATCAATATTTTTATCTTAAAACCTAATGAAAAAAATATGATAAATGGTATAAATGATCCAAATTCATAGTTACTTCCTTATTATGATTACAAATAATAATATTTATCATCTCTAAGAGATTGAATATACAAAGAACATTACTAAAGTTTTAAAACATTGCTAATGCTTGAACTTTATGTTGTTAATTTCAAAGATAAGGATTATATGAAAGTCTCACATTTTTTTACTACATTACATGCTTTATTAACAATTGTACGTCTTTAAGCTTCTTAATAAGTATCCTTAGTATTTCTATTCATTTTATATCTATTTACTTATCTTCGTATAGGTTATTAAAATGGAATACATTCCAAGCTTTTAAAGAAACATGATACAAGGACTAGATCAGTTAGTCATGGGCCACAAACATTTATTATAATCCCATGCTATCACTTGGCCAAGTCATGCCAAAATATAGCCTCAATTCTACATTATTAATACATTGGAAAAGTAATGAGAAATTTTCTTAATTATATTAGATAATACCGATTGATATGCTAATGAATTTCACTTAGAAAACATTTTTCTCATGGTTTTTCCATGCTGATGCTATGATTCATTGTCTGTTTTAACTTTTAGTGTTAAAGTTTATAGTCTTTTTAATAGTATATAAGTTTCAAAAAATTTGAAGCAAATTGAAAACCCCCTGTGTTATTGTCAATTATCAAATACCCTATGTGTTTTTTAAAATATCACAAAACCCCTTGTGTTTTGAAAAAATTATCAAACACCCTATGAAACTATTCAATGACAATGTAGCACTGATGTGCCGGTTGTGATGATGTGGTAGGTTGACCATCCTGACATGGCAATGAGGTGACACTATTGCCTTTATGGACTGATGATGTAGCACGTGACGTGGTTGCTAAAGTGGCATAATTACTGTGCAGGGGATGCATTGATAATTTATGAAAACACATGGGGTACAATTTAGATCTTGTAATATTTTAATAGATATAGGAGCTAGTGGTAGCTATATTAATCATAGATTTCTTAAATCATTAATCCCTTTCTCCTCAGAAGAACCATATATATATATACTAATTTTAATGGCAAAACTCATTAGATAAAATCTATTGTTGAAACAAAAAATAAAGATAGGAGAACATATTATTCCTATTAGATTATATGTTGAACAAGAAAGTCATCATATTGAAATAATTTTAGGAACTAGCTTTTTGGATCAAGCCCAACAATTTAAGATTACTCAATATGGTATAACTATCACACATAATGATACTATCATTTATATTTCTAGATAATGACACATAGAACTAGTATTTACATTCCTATAGGAATTATATATCCCGATTAAAAAGTTGAATATTTTCTAGCTTATATAGATAGTGGAGCAGGATCATGTTTGTGTAAATCAACATGCTTCCCTATGCAATACCATGATAATCTTAAACCCATTATCGGCTTATCTATTTCTAATAATAGAATACATTTTTCTAAAGGAATACTCTAACCCAAGATACTTATAAGATCATTTCTTGTTAAATGTCCTCCTTTTCATTCTCATGATACCGATACCAATGTTTTACTTGGAAACAACTTTTTGCAGTTATTCCATAAGATTCTCATTGATACACTCCAACATTAGATTCATTTTAAAACTCTTTGTACCCATTGGATCATCGTTAACTGTCTTAAATATGCTTATACTCATCAAACCCTGATTCCTTTTTTACCGTGTCTAGCCCAGTGTGGTGATATGGTCAGTTATCTGAGAAAAATTAAAAGGATAACTTCTTTCTACTTCATCAAATAATATAGGGAAATCTATTATATATGAAGTTTCATAACGTTCTGTATGATGTGTATTTGATAATGCATAAGATAATCTATATATAATAGAATAAGGTCTATTTCTTGCATGCATTAAATCACACCTTCTAAAATCTTGAACTAATGTTAATACTTTATCAAAATTTATATCATTAATATGGTAACCATATCTAAATAGAATCTATTTGAGGTTTTTGTTGTAAATCTAAATAAAAATCATTATGTAGGTCAGTTCTGTTGAGGTTTTTTTAAATATAAAGATATCTTTATTTTTAGAAGTATCTGGACTAGAAATATCTTGCCTAATTCTGCTAGCAATAGAGGTATCTTCCTCTAATATCTTGAATTTAGTAACTAATCCATAGAGCTTTTGCTTAAAAAACTGATATTTGTTTATTGGACTTTGCCAAACATTTCACCTAGAAAGGAGAACTTCAGGTATCTCTTTACTAAGCTAGGGAAAACTCGCAATTTGAATCATATCTAGGGCTTGCTTTTTCCAATCATTTATATCATTAAACACATGTTCCAATATCTGGAATATCTGTTCTTTTAGACTTTTAGTTGTCTCCATCTCTCGTTAGAAAATCTGCAATAACATTTTTCTCAAATTTAATAATCTCAATATAGAAAGTATATTCTGCAAGGTAAGTTTTCCATTTAATATATCATTTATATTCAGGTTTAGAAGGAAGATTTTTATGAATAAAAGCATTAACCTAAGTATTATCAGTTCTTAAAAGAAATTTCTTGGGAAGTAAAACATAATGAAAATTTTGGCAACTCTTTATTACTGCAAGTAGTTCCCTTTCATTTATGTAATAGCATTTTTGAGTATCTGTAAAAGTACCAAAAGTATATCAACAAATAGATTCATTTATTTTCTTTCATTATCTTTATATTCAATATTTTTAAGTACATCACTCCATATATTTTCAGATGAATCAGTTTTTAAGATTAAATAATCTCTATTTGTTGGTAATGATAACTTTGGTAAATGTAAAAAAAAAAAAAGGCTTTTATCTCTTTTACTTGATCAATCAAATAGGGTGAAAAATCAAATCGTTGATCTTTCTTTAACAATAATTGAAAAGGTTGTTTCAGTTATGCTAGATTTTGGATAAAATCTAAGGCATAATTTAGAACACATAAAAAGCTTTGAACTTGCTTTTTATCTATTAATTTATCAGGAAATTGTAAGATTTTTTTCCATAATATGAGGTTGTAGTTTTATTCCACTACCATCAATTTCCATTCCTAATAATTCTATCTTATTTTGTCTTATCTTAGCTTTCTTTTCTAAAATAGCTAAACCATGTTGAAAGCATATATCTGCAAAGATATCAAGATGTTGAATATGTTCATGAATAGAAGAACTAGCAATTAATACATCATTAACATAAACATGTATAAAACTATATTGTTTAAAAATATTATCCATTTTTCTTTAGAATATTTGCGGAGCATTTTTTAATCCAAAAGGCATTACTAACCATTCATAATGTCCTTGAGGAGTAAAGAAAGCAGTATAAGGAATACTATCTTTATGCATGAGTATTTGAAAAAATCCACTTTTACAACAAATTTTGAAAATATTTTTTTCCTCTAGTAAGATTAATTAATGTTTCTTTATGTGGTAAAAAATATCCATCAAACACTGTATTTTAACTCGTTACATTATCGGATAATGTTATCTCTTAGAAGAGATTCCTCTTGTTGGATTAGTGGATGAAAGTTCTAATCTAAATCACTGTTGTTATTGACACCTGACTCAGAATCTTTATCTTTTCTCTTTAAACTAGCTCCATAATTGCATGCCAGAAAAATATTCTTTGTATTCTTTCTGGGCTAGCAAAAATGCATTAAAGCATCCAGATTGGAGCGAATTTGACCGGTTTCAATCATCTTTATTTTTAACTTGATATAATTATCTGCTGTAGGTGGGGATCTCTTAGCAGGAGATATGTAATAGCCAATTTTTAAAATTGGGGAATTAGAATCCTAGACTATAGTATCGAAGTGATATAATTGAAAGTCATTAATGGAATTTCATTCATATGCATATCACATACATAACAATAGCATACAAATATGAATTATGAATTAGTATATTACAAAGAATGTTTATTCACTCAAGTGACTCAATCTCAGATATGAAGGTTAAAATGATCATGATGTGAATTTTGTTTTGTCTATGTCTTGAATTTTGGTTTGATTGATTATAATAAATAAATTTGGAATTAATTTGTATAATATTTTTAAATGAAATGAGAAATGTAGATTACTTATGTTCTATGATACCATAATAAGGATTATGATTGATCTAATGTGCCATTTTCATAGGGTATATTCTTAAATATCCTCTAGATGTTTAGGTATATATTCTATTGTAATGGGGTGTTACAAGATATCATAATACAGTAATAATTACTCTAACCACCATAAGTGTGAAATCCTCTTTTAAAAGATTCTTCCGTCCCAATCAATAAGATTTTCATACCTAATCCACGATGATAATGAATGTCATTTTCAAAATATGTATTTAAGAAGTACTTTCGAAGATTTGTGTCTATAGCTATCGACATTTGTTCTGCTTTTTGAAGAGTAATGAAATGATAAGCATCATATCTTTCATCTTAGAAGAAATCTGGTCCGACAGATAAAAATTTAAGAACCAAAAGATCCTTTGGTGTTATTGTAGGATTATTAAAATAAAAATCTTGAAATCCCAATTGAATCCATCTAGGGAGAAGAGAGATTTCTGGGAAATCTGAATTATTGAGGTATATGGTATTGATTACTCCAAAATCATACCAATCTTGAACTTCTTGAGAATTTGATCCTTGTAGAAAATTTAATCTAAGGTAAATTCTAGAAAAATCAATAATAAAAGTATTTATATTTTGAATTGCATATAATGTCTTCATTGTATCGTAATGAATATTAATAGCTGGGTGTCTTTCTTGTAATGAAGCTATAGGTTGTTAGGATAGATGCTCCATAATAGGAATTGGTTTCTTCTGGGAAGATGAACTTGGGTGATGTATCTGGTCTGAGGGATATGTTATGAAAGGTAATGTTTAATCCTTGTTTAGGAAATATCTATTGAGGTTTTTAAGATGAAAGGATATCTTTATTCTTAAAAGTATCTAGACTAGAAATATCTTGCCTAGTTATGCTAGCAACAGTGGTATCTTCCTCTAATATCTTGAATTTAGTAACTAATCCATATAGTTTTTTCTCAAAAAACTGATAATCGTTTATTCAATTTTGCCAAACATTCCCTATAGAAAGGAGAACTTCAACTATATCTTTGCTAAGCAAGGGAAAACTCGTAATTTGAATCATATCTAGGGCTTGCTTTTTGCAAACGTCAATATCTTTAGACATGTGTTCCAATATCTGGAATATCTGTTCTTTTGGACTTCTAGTTGTGTCCATCTCTGGTTAGAAAATCCGAAATATCATTTTTCTCAAATTTAATAATCTTAATATCGAAAGTATATTTTGTAAGGTATGTTTGCCAGCTAATATAACTTTTATATTTAGGTTTAGAATGAAGATTGTTATGAATAAAAGCATTAACCTGAATATTATTAGTTCTTAAAAGAAATTCTTGAGAAGTAAAAAATAATAAAATTTTTTGGCAACTCTTTACTACTGCAAGTAGTTCCTTTTCATTTATATGATAGTGTTTTTCAGTATCTGTAAAAGTACCAAAAATATATCAACAAATAGATTCATTTATTTTCTTCATTATCTTTATATTCAATCTTTTTAAGTACACCACTCCATATATTTTTAGATGAATTAGTTTCCAAGATTAAATAATCTATATTAGTAGGTAATGATAACTTTGGTAAATGTAAACAAAAAGCTTTTATCATTTTTACTTTATCAATCAAATAAGGTGAGAAATCAAATCGTTGATCTTTCTTTAATAATAATTGAAAAGGTTGTCTCAATTCTGCTAGATTTTGGATAAAATCTAAAGCATAATTAAGAACACCTAAAAAGCTTTGGACTTGCTTTTTAACTATTAACTTATCAGGAAACTATGTGATTTTTTCTATAATATGAGGTTGTAGTTTTATTCCACTACCATTAATTTCCATTCCTAAAAATTCTATCTCATTTTGTCCTATCTTAGCTTTCTTTTCTGAAAGAACTAAACCATGTTGAAAGCATATATCTACAAAGATATCAATATGTTCAAGATGTTCATGGATAGAAGAAATAGCAATTAAAACATCATCATCATAAACATGTATAAAACTGTATTATTTAAAAATATTATCCATTTTTTTCTAATATCTACGGAGCATTTTTTAATCCAAAAGGAATTACTAGCTATCCATAATGTCCTTAAGGAGTAGAGAAAGAAGTATAAGGAATGCTTATCGCTATGCATGCGTATTTGCCAAAATCCACTTTTACAATAAGATTTTGAAATTATCTTTTTTCCTCTAGTAATATTAGTCAAAGTTTCTTTATGTGGTAAAAAATATCATTAAAAAAATTTTCATTAAGCTTCTTATAATTTACTACCATTCTAACTTTATTTCTGACCTGTTCAGCATGACCTCTTACTATAAAGGCTAGAGATGAATAAGGAGAATTGCTAGGCTAGATGATCTAAAGATTTGTTAATTTAAGAAGTTTCTTAAACTCCTCTTGATCTTCTAAACTATATCACATAGCTATAACTCTAATAACTTTTTGTTTATCTATCATTTCTAATTTAGCTTCAAATTTATTCTTATTGCAAAATTGTAAAGGATTATCTAAATAATTTCGTCTTAATTTATTTGTAACTAAATCATATTGTTCCTTTATCATTTTTACATGTCTAGATGTTTGATTTATAAAATGTTCTATCTTAACCAAAGGTTTTCCTTTAGGAAATTTCAGATTCTCTTTATAACCAATATCACCACGCTAGGATGGACGCGGTAAAAAAGGAATCAGAGTTTGACTACTATAAACATATTTAAGATGGTTATCAACGATCCAATGGGCACAAGGGGTTTAAAAATAAATCTGATGTTGGAGTGTATCAAAGAGAATCTTATGGAATAACTGTAAAAAGTTATTTGCAAGTAAAACATCGATACTGGTATCATGAAAATAAAAAGGAGGACATTTAACAAGAAATGATCCTATAAGTATCTTAGATTGGAGCATTCCTTTAGAAAAATGTAATTTATTATTAGAAATATCTAAACTGATAATGGGTTTAAGAGTTTGAACATGCATTCCAGCATCGATCTGAAGAAAGGTAACTTCCGTTGTCATTCCTTCAGAATAATTCAGTACAGTCTCTGTTCATTTCCTACTCGGGACATAAATTTGAAGAAAGGATGAAAGAACGATCTTTGAAAAAGTAAATGAGTTTACAGAAAAGAGAAGTTTATTTATTCATAATTGTAGAAAATATACAAGGGATGAAGAAAACATAGGAAGTATTTTTTCTAATCAATTGCCTCTTGCACACAAATAAGGCGATATTTATAATAATAAGGAGCAAGAGGAATTTAAGAAACAACTTCATGAATTAACAAATCTTTGTTCTTAATAAACATTAACACAATAATGTAAACTGAATGTTAATATATATGAAAGAATTAAATACATAAACTAAAATCGAACATTCGGATAACATAAGGTATAAGCAAGGGAAAAGGGAAGCAAGAACTAGCCAATCACATTTGGACAACAATAATGAAAAGTTAGGAAAAAGACAAAGAACAAAAGCTATCTAAAGGTGGTGGACGAACAATGTAAAAATTGAAATTAGATCTAAATGAGGATGGCTGCATATCTAAGGACGTTGCTGTTGTCTTCTCTTCAAGCAAAAGTCGAAGCACTCTAAGGAAGAGTCACCAAGGTTGCCGTCTGTCCAAGGAAAAGGACCTTCAAACTCCAAACTTTTTAGAGTTGTTAACTCTAGCTTCTAAGGAGTATGGATAGCTCTCCTCCTTTGATTTGAATCACGTTGTAGCTTCTGCAATCAAGCTTTCTAATCAAAATGTTGCAGTTGAAATGTTTGACTAAAGAGACTCCAAGTTTCTCTAGTCAAATTGCCACAATCGAAATGCTTCTCTCAAAGTGGACAACTATCTTCTCCAATGCTTTCAGCCATCCCTACTCTTTATTTATTTACATAGGCTGCTGTTCTTGGTGAATGAAAAGAAACCTTTTTATAGCTTGGTCAAAAATGGTTTGTTTGGGCTGCAGTGATTCTCAAGTTAAAATCCCTTTGTTTGCTGCCTTGTAAACTCTTAAAAGACTTTTGTATTACAAGAGCAAGAGCTACTGTGTTTTGGATAGAAAGAGCTCCAAGTGCTGCCATTTATTCATGACAACTTCAAATTCTTTTGCTGCCAAACCAACTCACTATAAGCTATCATTTTGGATGGATGAAGCTCCAAGCTTGGTCTGCCACATAATGCTTCTTGATGTGCTGCCATTTCAAGCCTCCTTAAAACACATTTGGCTGCTCTCCTCAAGTCATTTGTTGTTGCATTTTTGCAAGGGAAGAGCTCCAAAATGCTATCGTTTAATTATCTCCAATCGACTGTCATTTAGATAGTTTTCTTCATATTTTACTTACCTCCTATGATCATGTTTAGACAGCTTTCTTATGCTCTAAATGGCTGGCCAAAACTCTCTTTAATAGATTTAAACTTTGGTTCTTGAATAAACATTTTTAGCTCCTTTTATAATGTGTTTTTGCTCCTTTTTCTCCAAAACTTTTAAAACTTTCCTTTGTAAAAACTTGTGCCCTAATTTACTTCAAAATCTTCATGATTTGATCCAAATGTTGTATTCCATCATTAAATCAAGATGTAAAATCAATAGGAACACAAAATGACACATTTAATACAAAAATAGGAATGAATTCAAATGAAACAACATAAAAAAAATAACAAAATTCATTCCTATCAGTTCTTAAATGATTTAGTGTGACATATAGATTAGTTAACCCATTTCATCCCTAAAACAGTGGATAAGTAGATGTCATAAATAAGGATCTAAAAAGAATAATAGAGAAAAAAAATTGAGAGCTTTAGGAAGGACTAGTTTATTAAATTAGATGGCACTCTATGGTTATTAGAATGGTCAATAAGACACTAATTGTTACCACACAATAAAGGCTAGTTGATGGAAACTTTTGTCTCTTACTAGAACATAAGGCATATTGGGCTATCAAACTCATCAATTATAATGTAAAACATGCAAGTCATAGGTGGTTCCTCCAATTAAATGAAATTTATGAGTGGTGCTAACAGGTGTGCATTAGCATATGTTTTCCTAGTTAATAAGTGTGTAGTTTTGAATGTTTAGAAAAGAGAAGTTGTATTTAGGGCATAGATTTATGTTCTTTTGATGTTGATATCATTTTATTTGTATCTTAAGTGTTTTCTGATGATATTAAGAAAGTTTTGGACCATATTTGTGTAGATGCTTAAGGTAGTATCATTTGGAGTTGGAATAGGAAACAAAGGATTAAACAAGAAGCACAAGTGGGACAATAGCTATCCATGATTATGGCAAGGAGTGAAGAAAACTCCAATCCACGATTGTGGACCTCCACGATCATAAGTATTGCCACTCACAACATTATGTGGGTTTCCAAGTGTTTTTGGGGTTTTTATGATGTTTTTACATTTTTAAGGGTTAGAAACCTTAGAAGCTTCTAAGCAATTATTAAGAACTTGCCTAAAGAGGAAAAAAACAAGTTTTAATGGCTTCTTATTAGGGAAATCAAGATCAACCATCCATTTCTTTAAGTGCAAGCCAACTTCCAAATTTTTCCAGCACCTAGGAGTGAAAAGTAGAGTTCAAGCTTCACATAGTTTTATTCTTTCTTCTCTTTTTTATCTTTTGTATGGAAAATATGTTGGTTAAGGGTATCATTGATATCATATGTGGCTGAAATATTTTTTAGGAATTAATTTTTAAACCATTTTGTTAAACTCTTCTTATTGTTTCAATGAATGAATGCTTTTGATATTTTTTATGCTTATACCTTGCAATAGATTGAGAGATTGTTCTCAGGAATTTATGTTTCGTATAATAAGAGTTGGCACCCAATAAACCAATAAATATCAGGTCATTAATTGGTTGAATAGAGATCTTAATTGATTAATTTATTGCTTATAGGATTGCTTCATAACTAGTTAAGTATTTAACAGAGGTTTTGTTAGATTGAGAGATTATAAAGCTAATTCTATCTTATTCAACTAGTACTAGGATATCTTCAGGCAAATATTATTGAATCAATAAGATAACAGGGATACAAATTGGGGATAAAAGTGATTCCTAGTTTTTAATTTTGAATTTGCAAGGTCCTTCACTTTTGTTCATTAAATTATTAGGTTGTTTTATTTTAGTTTACTTTCAATTATTACTATTTGTTTTTTTTTCCATAAGCAAAGTGTAGCTCAAATTGTTAAGTGACTAATGCTAATCATTTTGGGTTGATTTTTTATACTTAAATTTTACAACCTGTTCACTTGTGTTATAACATAAAACAAGTTTAGTTAGCTTATATATTAAAAATTTTGTATAGCCGTTGCCAGGGATTATTAGTTTTAGCATCTTTTTCCTTGTAAAATTGTAGTTGCATGAACACAAGGAGCAAAAGACACTCAAGCAAGTTATTTAATGAAGAGGTTTCAGACATCACAAGATAAGAAAGGGAGATAAGAAAAGATAAGTGCCAAAAAGGTATTCAAAGAATAATGGTGGAAGAAGTAGTGCAAGGACGGGACCAAATGACATTTATAAACTTCATGAGGCCAGGTTCAATGCTAATCAGCAAGAGATAACATGACCTCCCCTCCAAGTCAAAAGCTTTGAAATCAAGCCAACTTTATTAAACATATGTAAATCAAATGTGAAATTTATGGATTAGTGAATGAAGATTCGAATCCATATCTATTAAACATTTTGGAGATTTATGATGCTTTTAGATAAAAATGAGTTATCGAAAGATACAATCAAGATGAGGTTGTTCCTATTGACTTTGAAGGACCAAGCCAAAGCATGGTTGAACTCTATTAGCCCAGAGAATATTGCTACATAAGAGCAACTTGTTCAAGCTTTCCTAGCCAAGTATTTCCTAATGTCAAAGACTACAAGGATCATCAAGGAGATCACTAAATTCTAACAAAATGATGGGGAGTCATTATATAAGGCATGAGAGAGGTTCAAGGAGCTATAGAGGAGTTGTCCACACCACAACCGACCAAAGGACTTCCATTTCGAAACATTTTACATTGGAGTGAACAAATACAAAAGAGGAAAAATAAATACAATAGCAAAGGGTTCCTTGATGAGGAAAATTATTAATTTGGTTCATGATCCACTAGAGGAGATGGCTAATAATAATTGCCTGTGGACAAATGAGAGGTCCAAGAAAGGGTTAAAGAAGAAAAAGGGAATGATCCCAATTGATTCGGTGATAAATCTTTAAGCACAAATCTCAGCCCTTATCAAGAAATTTAGTAACTTGCAAAACACTTCTTCCTCCTCAGTAAAGACCACATAACCCAATGTAAGTTATATGGGCAACATAGCTATGACAGTGCCAGCTACTTCATGATGGGAATTAGTGGTATGGAGCAAGACAACTACATGGGATCTTAACAAAGAGGTAATAATTCATACTTCAATACTTATAATCTGCAGTGGAAAAACCACCCAGTTTTCTCTTAAACTAATATTGTAGGTAATAATGAAAGACCAAAAGGCACACCTGATTTCTAATAAGATAAACTTAGATTCTTAGGGGAAATGATGAACAGTTTGATGATATTTTGGGTTCTAAGTTCACTAGTAAAGATGAAGGTAAAAAGAGGATGGAAGCAAACTTTGACTAAATTATAAAGAATCATACATCTTCGGTCCACAATTTGGAGGTTCAAGTTAGACAACTTGCTAATGCCTTATCATGGAGAACTGTGGCAAGCATTCGAAGTAACACGTAAGCCAACCCAAGGGATCAAATGAAGGCAATCATAGTTAGGTGTAGTGAGAAATTAGAGGAGTCAAGTAAGAAGGTTAAAATCATAAGGGAGTAGAGCCTAAAAAATGTAGAAGAGAAAGAGGAGGAGAAGCCTTATGTGTCACAACCACCATACAAGCCAAACATCCTTTTCCACAATGGCTTAAGAAAACTCAAATGGATGCATAATTTGCTAAGTTTTTAGATAAGATGAAGAATTTGAAAATTAATTTCTCATTTTTGGAAACTTTAAAGAATATGCCCAAATACATCAAGTTTCTAAAGGGCATCATAAATGATAAGCTCACTTAGGAGGACAATCAATTGGTGGCCCTAAAGGGGAGTTGTAGATTTATCCTCACTAGCCATATGACATTCATGTTACAAGATCCATGGAGTTTTACTATCCCATGTGATATTAGCAACCTTAAATTTTCTAAATGATTATGTGGTTTAAGAGTAAGTATTAACTTAATGCATTTATCTATTTTCAATAAATTGGGGCTAGGTGATATGAAGCCAACTTCTATACTCATCCAATTAGTGGATCAATCCATCAAGAAGTCGTATGGAGTGGTAGAATATGTGTTAGTAAAAGTAGATAAGTTTATAATTCCAGTTTATTTTATAGTACTTGATTTTAAAGAAGATAGGAATTACACATTGATTTTGGGGAGATGTTTCATGAATACCAAAAGGGAACTAGTAGATATGCATGAAGGGAAGTTAGTGTTAAGATTGGGGATGAACAAGTGGAATTTAGCATCCAATGGAAAGAAATGTTTGTATGAAGATTAATAGTGGATGAATGTGTGAAGGAGTTAGAGGAGCAAGTTAAGGAGTCATGGAGTTGAAAGGTGACAAGAGTTTGGAAAAAGAGGGGGGGTTAGTTAAAGAAAAAAAAACAAGAAACCTTAGAGAGAATCAAAGCACCTACACCATCTTCCATTAAGAGGCCACCCACCTTGGAGTTAAAAGCCTTACCTTTCCACTTTAGATACACCTTCTTAGGTAAAGATCATACATTGCCAATTACAATATATATTCAAGTTGACTTAAAGTAAGAGGAGAAGATAATGGCAGCTATCAAGAGGAGAATGGGAGCCATGGGATGACAAATTTAAAATATTATAAGTACTAGTCCCAGTGTGGTAATGCATAGGATTAATCTTAAGGAGGGGTGTAAGAAAGTGATAAATTAGTAAAAGAGACTAAATCCTAACATACATGAGATTTTGAAGACGGAAGTGGTGAAGCTTTTAAATGTGGGAATAATTTAACCAATTTCGGATAGTAAGGGAGTGCTCCCAGTGCAATGTCTAACAAAGAAAGGAGGCTTGATGGTTATGGAAGATGAAAAAAGTGAGATGATTTCCACTAGGACAATCACCAATTGGAGACTTTGCATTGAATATAGAAGCTCAATTTGACCACTAAGAAGGAACACTTTCTATCTCCTTTTATAGACCAAATGATTGAAAGAGTGTTTGGGCATGTATTATGTTATTTATTTGATGGCTATTCTGGCTACAACTAAGTGTTCATCTATTTGAAAGATCAAGAGAAGGTCACCTTCACTTACCTTTATAGAATATTAGAAAATAGGAGGATGCCTTTTAAGCTTTGCAACACATTCGTCACCTTCAAAAGATGCATGAATCCCATCTTTTCAGACATGATTAAGGACATCATAGAGGCATTTATAGAAGAATTTTTAGTTTTTAAAGATTCTTCTAATCATTGTTTGTCAAATTTAGATATAGTTCTCCAACAATGTGATGAGTCACATTTAGTGTTGAATTAAGAGAAATGTCATTTTGTGGTTCTTAAAGGAGTAGTCTTAGGTCATAAAATGTCATACACAAGGATTGAAGTGGATAGAGCCAAGATGGAGGTTGTTAAGAAGCTCCCACTACCCACTAATGTCAAGGGCATTCAAGCATTCTTGGAACATGTAGGGTTTTACTAATTATTCATCGAGTATTTTTCTCTTATCGCTACACCTCTAAAAAATTTATTAATTAAAGATGTCTCATTTGATTTTGATGTAATTATTTGAATACATTAGATAGATCAAAAAAGGCACTCAGCTCCACACCTATTTTGACATCACCAGAATAGTCTTTTCCATTTGAGATTATGTGTGATGCTAGTGATCATTCTATTAGATAATCACTTGAATAATAGAAAGGAAAGAAGTTGCATGCTATATACTATGCAAGAAAAATCTTGGTGGGTGCACAATTGAACTACACCACAATCAAGATCAAATTACTTACGATGATATTTGCTTGTGATAAATTTTATTTGTATCTTTTAGGCTCAAAGGTTATTGTTTTTACAAATCATGCTTTATTATAATACTTTCTTTGCTAAAAAGGATACGAAACCATGACTAATTTGATTAGTGATATTGCTTTAAGAGTTTGACATTGAGATATGAGACAAAAAAGGAGTAGAGAACGTAGTGGCAGATCATTTATCATGATTTGAAGGAGGATATAGGAAAAAAGGGGAAGAACAAATAAATGAGTAATTCCCTCAAGAATCATTAATGTTAGTAAAAAATCTTATTATTCCATGGATTACTACTATAGAAAACTATCATGTAAATGGTATTCTTCCTCCCAACTTGTATTACCACTAAAGGAATTTAATTTTGTTTGAATGTACTTATTATCTTTGGGATCAACCTATTTTTTATAAGATTTATGCTGATGGTTTCACTTGTAGGTATATTCCCGAAAAGAAATGCTTGAAGTGTTAACTTAATGTCATAGCTTACCATATGCAAAGAATTATAGAGTAAAGAAGACAACAGCTCTTGGGATAAAATGTAGATGCTTTTTTCCAATCTTGTTCAAGGATGTAAGGTGTTAGTGGTTAAATTTATAGTATTTTTGGATGTTATTTGATCTTAATTTAACCTTATGTTAGTTCTTAATTATTAAATTTATGTGTTATTATGTTTAATTTGTAGGATGGAGCTTAAAGATGGGGATTGGAGAAAAAACTAGAAGAAAGTTCCTTAATTCTAACCATTAACAACACCCTATTAGCCCACCATTGAAAGATAAACAGAGGGCCATTAATAGAGGCAAATTTGACTATCAATGGCACCCTCTAGCCCGTTATTATACATCGATGCAACATGCCATTGCAGGAGCAGTCAATAATATCCAGCCCAAATCTCCAATTGTGTTGTGGCATATATCCAATTAATGTCCTTCTCTTCCAACACATCTTGAAGGCTTCTGCAGCTATAAAACAAACAAATTAACACAATTTATGCAGATAGAAAGGGGGAGATCAGATCTGCCTTAAAAAGAGAGAATTCTTCTTCTCTCTTCATTGTTCTTCACTTAGTATTTCAACTTTAAACACTTTGTATTCGAATTTGAGAGTTGTTTCTAAGTTTCTGAATGTCTGAGCTTGGTGTATAAACATATTTCTAAATTTATAACTCACATTCAGGGGGGTTTCTAACTCAGATTACTTGTTGTTATGCTCTTCGTTTCAGATTAATCAAAGCACTTATTATTATGCTTAAAACCTTATATGTTCTTTGATTTTGATTCGATTTAGAGGATGTGCTGTATTCTAGATTTTTGAACCAAGGGAGGTTCCAATCTTGGTTTTGATGATAACAAAACATGCTTAATCACTAATGGTTTAAGTTTATGAT
>JAOXYD010201211.1:0-22016 GCA_028565735.1 Pinacopodium congolense
TAAAACACACAAAATTCAAATCAACATAATTGAAATTGAAGTTGGGTTGCCTCCCAACAGCCGCTTCTTTAAGGTATTTTAACTGGACCTTAAGGTTAGAGAGTTTTACATCTTTTCCTTGGTCTAGAATCCATCAAATTCAATTCATTCTCCTTGTAAAATAAATGGGCCAAATTGTGAATGGTTTTAAAAGAATTTGAAAGAATTGTTTCATTTAACCATTGATCCTTAATGAAACATCAATCATGACTTCGAAAATATCATAGTAAAAAGTCTTGAATTACTATAGTTACCCTTGAATTGAAAACATGAACACCAATGAAATCAATAAACTTCAATGCTTTCTCACCTTCAACCTCATTTTTCTTGACAAATGCATCTTTATTAACACAATTAAGAACTTTTAAAACATTGTCTTCCATTTAAGATTCATCCTCAACACCAATGAAATCAATACAAACATTTTCCATTTGATCATCTAATGGGAAGGCACAAATACTTTCTTCAACTTCAATAACTTCATTCTCACATTCACTTACAGAACTTTCCTTACAATCATCAATCTTCACCATATGATTTCCAAAAGGAATTGGAAGATCATCATCACTATCCATAGCACAAATTTCTAATTCCGTTTGCTTTCTTTCAAAAATGGAGTTGGAATAATAGGTGTGATCGTTTTCATCAATAGTTCTCTTAAATTTGGATAAGAACTTTCCAACTATTGAACTATAGATTGATTTGTGGCTAGATGCTCATATAATTGAGATACACTGAATAATGGTACTCGCAATTTTTGAAACAATTGAAAAGATCACCTAGATGAAGCATCTAATCTTTGTAGATATGGAATCTTAGGTTGGTAAGGTTGGACATTTGAATCAACAAATAACCTAGGTTAACAATTTCCATTTCCCACTTCTTTACTTCTTTCCATCACTTCTTTTTCATTCACATCCTCCTTTTCATGATCCTTTGGTACAGTGATGGCCTTAACATGCTCTTTAAAAGTAGGTTCAGACATAGAAGGTAAGGATTGAGGTAACCACTCATATAGTATTCGAACAATTTGACTTACTTTAGTCTCCAAATTCTTGATTGAATCATCATGGGATTGCATCCTAGACTCATTTCTTTTAATATACTTCGTCACTGTATCTTCAAGATTAGACTTTTCTTGATTAATTGGATTAGCAGAAAATTTAACAATTTTGGTAGTCATAAATGGGGTGGCTTTCCTTGGAAGGTTTAAGAGTCCACTCCTTACCTAGTATAAGCATAATGGTCTTCACTAGGATAAACGGCACAAGAGGGTCTTAATTAACAATCTGTAGAAGCATGAAAGGAACTACCAAAAATCACAAGCTATAGGACATTGAAACATATCACTACCAAATTGAGCTTGTAAATCTTCTAATTGCTTTTATGGTCCACCAATGGAGCTTGAAAAACTGGGGTTTCATTAATAGTATGAGCTTTAAATGGTTTCCTATAAGAAGGCTCAAAAGTGTATTGAAAGCTACTGGATGTCATATCCTCAATCAATTCGTATGCTTCACTTAGGATTTTGCTCATAAAAGTTCCTCCAACAGTAGCATTTATGAGACTACGAGTAGATGGTATGAGTCCTAAGTAGAAAATATGCACTTGCCCACAAAGACTAAAGTTATGCAACAGGCATTCAATAAGTAGCTCTTTAAATCAATCCCAAGACTCATGCAAACTCTCTCCCTCATATTACTAAAAAGAAGAAATCAAAATTTTCAATTTAGCTAGCTTAACTAGGGAAAAGAATTTAGGTAAAAAGCGATTGGCAAGATCATCCCAAGTTGTGATGGAATTATGTGGAAAAGTGTTAAACCATGTGCGAGCTCTATCTTTCAAAGAAAAAGGAAATAACTTGAGTTTAAACGCATCATTTAAAATTTAAAAATTTTGATAGAGATCACATATGTCCAAGAAATTTCGTAAATAATCAATTGGATTTTTCGAAGATGAACCACTAAATTGAGAAGACTTAATCATGGAAATGAGAATATGTGGAATTTTGAAATCATCTGAGTCTGTCCTAGGTCTAACAATGCTAGACTTAAGACTGCTCCTAGTTTACATAAACAATTCCAACATGGTTAGTTCTTTATGGGGTTGAAAAACCAAGTTCTCATGATGTTCCTTTTCTACATTCAATTGATTCTTACTAAACATGCAATCAAGATCAACACAAGCTAAGAATCAAAGTCAAAGAAATAAAAAGCAATCGAAAAACAAAAAAAAATAAAAACAAGAAATAAAACATAAAATACTATATACAAAATGTATATCTTAGAGTAATTGACACCAATTTCTCTAATATCAACAAGAACACTGATCATTCCCTGGCAACAGCGCCAAAAACTTGTTATTCATTAGTTGAATTGATTAAAAATGGGAGTTCTTTAAACCAATTTTATTTTGAAAACCAAAATGATATTAAGCGAAAACCAACGTGATGAAAGGCAAGTGCACTTATTGAACAAATAATAAAGTAGAGTAATTTTCAGACTCCAAGTATCAATCCCACGAGGAAAATGGTATTCTTTAGTTAAATAATAGATTAATTAGATTACAATGATTTAAGAAATTCTAAATTAATTGATTAAAAAGATAAAAATATTAAACTATCCTGATTTTGCTTCAACCCTTGCAATTTTGATTTATAAAATGATTTATAACATTACTAAAAATTATAAACTTGTGGAATCTAGCTCAGGATTTAGTGATTAATGAATTAATTGAGCTTAAAATAAATTCAAAGGAAAATTAAAGTTCCTTCACGAATTTAAGACAAAGCTATGGTTAAGACTCATGGCTTTTCTCCATTAAACTAAGTTTAAAGTTTGGTTATACTTTAAATCTAGCCAATGGGCTTTAATTTCAAGAAGGTTGATTTCTGGATTTACGATCTGAGATCTCTAACTCTCACAGATAATCAAAGTTTGGTCATTTATTGATTGATTTATGATGTTTATTGTTTTTTCCAACAACCTAGGTAGATTTTTCGAATTTTATATTATCTTTCACTCTAATCTTAGTTGATCAGGCCAAAATCAAAACTTTAAGATCTTCCATAAACAAAATCAGACCTTATTACATGCCTTTAACTCTCCTAAAACATTAAAACACAAATCTGAAGCTGGAAAATGGATTTAAGCACACATAATAATCAAAGCATAGAAAACATGCATCTTAAGCCAATTTTACTTTGATAGATCTAAAAATATAAGCTGAAATAAGTAGTTTAGAAGTTACAAAACATGTTTAGAAACCTTATGGAGAAGTATTGAACTTCTTAATTTCATATGTACATCAACACAGCTTCGAAATCCACAAGATCTTGCAAGAAAATCAAAGAACATTAAAGAATATAAACATAAGAACTTAATCTTTGAATAATCAGAAAATAGGAGAAAATAAGTAATAATATTAGTTAGGAAACCCCTTATGATGGTTTAGAAACTCATATACACGTCTTAGCTTCAATCTCCAACAAACAGCAACTCAAAATACACAATATAACACAAATTACAAGTTTTTGAAGCCTAAAACATCTAAAAAAATCTAAAAGAGAAGAAAAAGCTTCTCGATCTAAGGTTAGATCTAAATTCTACTAACTTGTTACATGTTAATGTTGTTTTCCTTGAGTTATGCAAACTCTGAAGACTCCTACTTGTGCTAGGTAATAAAAGGGATAAGATAGGAGCAAGTTACAACTGTAATCATGGAGATTTGAGGTTGGAATTGTTGACTGCACATTCAACAACACCCTGCCTTCATTCAATGGCACCCTGAGAGCCTGTCGTTAATGGTTGAATGCTGTCTCTAAAATGGCACCATGTTCATCCATTAATGTTACCCTGCAAGGGTTCCATTAATAGTTAGAAATATGATGAATTCTTCTAGTTTTTTTCCCAATCTTCATCTTTAAGCTCCATCGTGCAAATTGAACATAATAAGGCATAAATTTAACAATTAATCACTGACTTAGGGGTTATAATTCAACAAATTAACCATTTAAACTCTATCAATTTGTCCCCTAATATCCCCCCTCTTGGGTGCCATAGGACTTATAGTAGAAAAAGAGACAGTCAATAAGGATCATTTAGAAGTAGAAACTAGATCTATTGACATGGAATAATAAGAACATATAGTTACATAACATCTAAAAGAATGCTGAGAACCTATTAAGATATACTTAGCTATGGGAAATAGTGATATATATTGGTTTAGCATAGCAAGACCTATTGTTAAAACAATTAGTTTCTAGATCTGGTAAATTTGTCATAAGCTCACCAAATAATAAAATACCTAACTACCGAACTAACTATGTAGTATAGCAAGTCAGGATCGATCTCACGAAAGCCGATAGCTTTTCTAAGCTACTCCTAAGGTTGTGCTAAAAGAAAATAAAAAGAAATAAAAACCCCTAAATGTGAAGACATTAGAAAAGACAACAAAAGATAACAAATCACCAAGGACGCAAAATGAAAAGAAACAGATAACAACAAAAGAGAATTGGATGAAAGATATATCCCAGATTCATGAATTATAATTAGTCATTGAAATATTTAGATTGTGAATAGTTTAAGAGACTAGCCCATATATCCAAACAAGGTCTTGAATCCTATGTTCCTCTTAGTTTAGATAAATCTAACAAGCTCGAAAAACATCCTTAACTGGACGATAACCTAGAACAAGCTCTCTACATTTAATGGCATAGCAATATTAAGAACTATGGAATGACTAGCATCAGCCACAATTTCGCAACCTTGGATTATATTACTTAGAGAATTGGGATCCTAGATTAATTAGCTAAGTTCACTACTACGTATCACAAGCTTATTTCTGGCAATTGAACTAGAAATTATACCTAGGGTAATCAATCCTATGTATAAATCCTTAATTCATGTCATTTAACTAGAATTTCAATTCAATCTTGACATAAATCACAATTCCCAATAAATTAATAATAAATTCTCACAATTATTCATCTAAAATCCCAACTATCTTACAACCCAAGCATAACTAAGCTACCACTAAAAAATAAACTAAAAATGATAAATAAATAAAAAAAACTAAAATAGTGTAATTAAAGACTATAAATAAAAGAACAAGCTGCTAGAAAATTTAAATAAAGTCATCCTTTAATAAAGACCTTAAGTTCATACAATAAAAAGGCATAAAACATAACCCAAACATTAAAACCAGGAAAGATATAATCAATGACTTGAAAATGGAAGCATTTGACAACTTAAACAAAAAACTTTGAAAAATAAAAAGAAACAACTAAAGATAAAAAAAATATGAATAAAATGAAAGAACAGTGGCAAAAACAAAATGACAATCCAAGAAGAATTCCCAAAATATGTTGTTGGTCGTCATTTGCCCAAGGGAAGCTCTTCCTGGAAAGCTTTTTGCTACCACTTACTTTCTACTAAGGAGAGCTTCCTAACGTCCTTGCATATGAAAAGCTTTAAACCTTTTTTTTGTATTCTTCTTCATCTAGGGTTGCGTGTCCAACCCTTTCATTAAGCTTTTTTTTTTCTTTTTAAGAGCTTTTTGTTTATGCCTTAAAAGAGTAAGGCATGTGTCTTCATTCCAAACAAAGAAAGCTCCAACTTTAAACATTTTTGCTCTCTTCCTTTAACATTTTTGTTTTTGCCTATGACTTAAAAGAATAAGTCACGTGCTTTTTCTTTTTTATTTTAAGCGCCTCCTCTCCTACAAAGCCACTTTAAAATCTTTTTTTGTTGCTCTTTTACAACAGCAAGTCGTGACTTGCTCATCCAAGAAAGCTTTTTCTCTTCAATGCCTCCTGCCCTTTTGGTTTTGTGATATCGTCCTTTAAATATTTTAAAGCTTTTGGCTTTCACTCATTTTATAATCCAAAATTCATCCAAAAGAGGGTAACCTATTAATTAAGAATAATACAAAACAAACTAAGCATTTTTTAACCAACAATAAGAATGAAATTAAGTGATTTTGCATACAAAAATATGATAAAATTTATTTTTATTAAGACCCCTCATAGGATTATTTCCATGGTTAAGGCCTCAGTTTGAAAGCTTATCCTTAAAGGAATCAAATACCCATTTAGTGACTTTGTTAGATATCTTTGACTTTTTTAAACATAATGACATTTCGAAGGATGCTGTCAAGTTTAGGTTATTTCTTTCTGCCTTAGAAAGAAAATTAGAGCTTTGCTTTCCACCAGACAACCTATTTCCATCACTACTTGAGTTTAGCTTATAAAGCTCTTCTTACCCAAATTCTTCCCACCAACTAAGATAGCCAAAATGAAGATTAAGATCACATCTTTTATCCAGTATAAGAATAAGAGCCTCTATCAAGCTTGGAAGAAGTTTAAGGAGATGTTTTCTAAGTTTCCTAGCCATGGATTCAGTACTTGACATCAAGTAGATATCTTCTATATTGGAGTCACGTCCTCTACTCATAGTACCATATATGTTATCCCTAGAGGAAGTTTAATAAGTCTAGAGTCATCGAAAAAAATCATATGAAGCTCATGCAATTTATGACACAATAGCTTTGGCATCCCAAATGGAAGTACTCAATAAGAAACTAAACAGTTTAGTGAGTTGAGTTGATAGTAGTTCATTGAGAGCTCAAGTAGTGTGTAAGAACTATGGAGGAACGTCCCATTCATCCCTAGATTATCAAGTAGGAAGTCCTTCTACTTGTGAGCCTAAGCAAGCCTAGGTTAAAAGGGATTTTAATAAGCAATAAGGAATCCCTTACTTTGATACTTATAATCCTGGGTGGAGAAAGCCTCCTAACTGTTTTTTAGCAACAATTAGAAATACCAAAACCCTCCACCAGCTAATCTTTATAGCTTCCTACCATCTAGTTTAAGAGCTAATGTGCCTCTACCACCACAAGACAAGCCTATTTTTGAGTGGATCATGATGAAGTACATCCAATCCAATGGTATTAGGATGGAAAACCATGAGGCTTTTAATAGGAACTCCGTTAATCAAGTGAGTTATATCATGCAATCCTTTCAGAAGAGGTTACATGGCACTTAC
This sequence comes from Pinacopodium congolense, assembly GCA_028565735.1. Classification (NCBI taxonomy): domain Eukaryota; kingdom Viridiplantae; phylum Streptophyta; class Magnoliopsida; order Malpighiales; family Erythroxylaceae; genus Pinacopodium; species Pinacopodium congolense. Next base: position 7,083 of record JAOXYD010201211.1, read on the forward strand.
CCAGTACTACCGAAGTCAATTCTAAGGAGGATGTTATGGTTATCACCTTAAGGAGTGATAAGGAGGTGGAGTATTACGTTTAGAAAAGAAGTAGTAGAGAAGAGACTAGAGAAGGTGGTGGAGAAGAGAAAAGAGAAAGTTTTTAAAGCTAAGAAGTAGGAGCAACTTAGGTTATTTATTGATCATAACGTGCAACCTTATAAGCCTAGGGTTCTAAATCCTCAACGACATAAGAATTCCCACTTGGATAAGCAATTTATGATATTCTTTTATATTTTTAAGAATATATATATATATAATATCCCATTTGTTGAACCACTAGCCAAAATGCCTTATTATATGAAGTTCTTAAAGGATATTTTATGAAATAAAATGAAACTCAAGGAGTATAAGACCATAAAACTTAATAATAACTGCTTCGTGATTTTGCTCAATAAGTTACCTTCGAAGCTTAATGATCCTCAGAGTTTTACCATCCTATGTACCACTAGTAACTTACAAATAGATAAGGCTTAAATACATCTTGGAACTAGTATCAATTTAATTCCCATTTCTATATTCAAGCAGTTAGGACTAGAGGAGCATAAACCCACTACATTTTAATTACAATTAGCTCATCGATCTATCGCCTATGCTAGAGGAATCATAGAGGATTTGATCATTAAAGTGGATCAATTCATTTTCCCCATTGATTTCATAATTTGGGATATGGAAAAGGGTAAGGATGTACCTACTATCTTAGAAAGATCATTTGTGGTCACTATTGGAGTCATAGTGGATATTGAGAAGAATGTTGATTCTTAAGCCCCAAGATGAGGAGGTAGTGTTTAATATTTTTAATTTATCCAATTTATCATTTACAAGTGGCTCATGCAACTACATTAGAGTACAGATTGATGAGAATAATTGTGATAAGGTTCCTAGTGTGATTAAGGTCAAAATTAAGCCAAATGGCATACACTGTTGTCAAAAGATGAGGGACCTATTCCAATTTCAATCTTACATTCTATCTGACTTACCTAGATGTTTGACATTTATCAATAAGGTAAAGGTTTTAAAGACCATCAATCTGAAGCCCCTATAAAGCCTTAATAACATCATCCAATTAAACATGTACAAGAAACATTTTTTAGGAGGCAACCTAACATGAAAATTAGTTTTCTTCCATTTTGTATTTAGTTTCCTTTCTTTTTGTGTCTCCTTAGTTAGCTTTTTTAGTTTTTAAAGCAAGGGATCTAACATTTTTAAGCAATTTAGATGTGTAATCCCGTGATTTTAAAAGCTCCAAGAGTTAAAGGGAGATTAGTGGCAATTCAAGAATTTAATTCATGAAGAAAAATGTTGGACAATCCATCAACGGCTCCCTATAATGGCATATTAAAGTCTGTCTAACCCATTGTTCTCATGCATATATAAGACATTAACATGAGTCTTCAACAGTGCCATTATAGTTCCAATTCATCGCTATTGAACCCTGCGTTTTGCGTAGATATGAAACTGTTTAATAGAAACCTTAGGTCCTTTTTTTTCTTTTTGCCACTGCCATTCTTCAACCCTAAATCAATTTTTCTCTCTTATTTAATCTACTTTTCACCTAAACTACCCCTATTCTTACATTTTTCTTCTCCATTTCACTTTAGAAGCCCCTTTCACCTAAAACCCAAGCTTTTCATTCCCTATGTAAGCCCTATGACACTGTTGAGGAGGGTGCATTGTGAGTTTAAAAATTTCTTACCAAATTAAACAAACTAAACAACCAAGGCCAATTTTAACTATATGAGTCACTAAAACCAAAATTCAACCTATAAGGAATTGTATGCTTATGCCAATATTAATGGAATTCATTCAAGAATAAAAAATATAAGCATATAAATATAAAAAGAGAAGAAAAGAGAGGAAAACAAAGATTTATAGAGGTTTACCTGTCACAAAGATAGACTACGTCATATCTCTAACTGCTTCTTGGAAATTTCACTAAAACTATTTTTACTTTTAATGGGCAAAGTGTAACCTTTAAAATCTTGCTTAAGGATGAAGAGTGACCCTTACAATCTTGGTTGTGGGAGAAGAGTAACCCTTTACAATCTTACTTTAAGGGTGAAGATTAACCTAATAATCTTGTTCAAAATGGTTAAGAGGAACTCACACAACAATCTTGAATTATAATCGTTAAGAAGAACCTAATACAATCTTGCTTAAGTAGGTAAAGAGAAAGCTTATCAAACAAAACTAAAATATACAACTTTTACCTTAAAAAACACACCCAAATATAGGCTACCAAAGCCTCAAATAAAACCTATATACCATAATAAGAAACATGATCAAAATTAATGCTTAAAGGGGCTCTATTGCAACCAATGCAATACTTATGCCTTATGCATTCTCCAATGCTCATACATGGCATAAATCAATCTAAATCATATTCAAAAATTTTAGACAATTCAAATATTGTTTAACAAAGGTTAAGAGAAACCTTTCAACACTCATTTTATGGTAAAGAGGAGCTTTAAACACAGTCACCAATTAACAAAATCAAATCCATAAAACTATGTAACCAAAACACACCTTTTATGATTTTACATTCAAACTAATGCAATAAAAACAATTCTAAAATTTCTAGAGACAATTAAACAATATGGAAAGTCTCCTAATAGCTCCATAGATCATACACAATCAAATTTAAAGCAAAAAAAAAATGTGACTATAGCATCAAACAATTCGATTTAAACAATATGAACACAAGCTGTTAAATTATGTAGTATTTATGCTCTAGCCTAGAAACAGACAATGTTAACCAATCAAATGATGCAAAATAAACACAAAACACCTACTGTAACATTACTTTACTAGTTAAAAGAATATTGCAACATTAAAAATGAAACTAACACATTAAAGTGAAGGATCAAAATAGGAATAAAACAAGAATAGACAGATATGTCAAAATATGCAATATTAAACTCTAGCCTTATAGACAAAAGTTCTAACCTTATAAAATCACACAACTAGGTCAACTAACTTCTTAAAGCTATATAAACACAATTAAAAAATATTTCTGTAATTTCTAATCATAGAAACTAGATTTAAAATAAGAAACTTCAAGTATAATGAAGATGTAACCAAAACTAGACAACTTTGCATAATCTGTGATCTTGGAGCTTCAAATAATGTTTTGAGTGCTTAAAAATTGAAGTAAAAATTCTAATACAATGTTTAGACCTTAAAAAAATTATGATTATTTTGAATCAATAAAAATATATTTGAGCACCTAAAATTGAAGAATACAGAAGATAAGAAAAAAGAGACAAATTTAATGTATATGACTTTGAATGCTTGTAAGTAATGAAATAAGCTCCCAAAAATTCTAAAATTTCATTAAACACACCCTTGAACACTTAAACTAATAGAAAGAAATAATTTTGCACACCCACAAATAGATTCAAGTAGTGAGACAAGTGCTTGAACTAATATCAACAAAAAAATCAAGATTAAAGCAAGAATAGAAAGTGTAAAAATAGTTTTGATAAATGTCTAGATCTAAGCTTTAATATAAAAAAAATAAGCACCTTAAAATATAAAACATAGATCAAACAAACTGTTAAACACTTAAGTAAATATAAAATACCAATTTCACACACCTAAAAATGAATTCAGATAGTGAGAGGAGAGCTTGAACCTAAAATAGAAAAAACTGGGTAGCTTTGGGGTGTTTGTGATTTATATCTTATAAATTTGTTTTTGGAGCATTAGAGAGTGATAAAAGTATTTTTAAATTTTTTATTTAGGGTTAGGAAGGGTTTAGAGATGTTGGGAGACAAAACTGGCAATTTAGGAGATAAAAAGACATAAAAACCCGGAACTCGAAATTAATCGTTTGAGACAATTAACCTAGAACCCCAAAAACAAAACTCAAATCAATTTTAAAACTTTCCAAACAATTTCCTAACATTAATAAAGATTTAAAACATATATCAAGGATTTTATAATATCAAAAAAAAACCTTCAATTGATTCAAACATTGGAATTTTCCTTGATGATGAAAAGCTTTTGTTCTTAAATAACTCAAACATTTTCATAAACCAAATTTAACATCGTAATTATATTAAAACAAATTAAATAACATATAAATAACTTCAAGCAACATTTAAAATGAGGCATATATTAACACAATTCATAACATTACCTCTTGATTAAACACTTTAATGCCAATATGCCATTTAAATCAATTCCTAATATGTCAATACCAAATTCAAATTCAATTAATTATTAAAACCACAATTCAAATACTATATGCAAATGTTCATAAAATATGATATGCAAATGTGAGATCCCTTTCAAGCATTTATAAAGATCAAGCTTAAAAAACTTGCATCTTAAGACACTATCCTGAATCTAATCAACCTTGATCTTCGTCTCCTAATCATCACTTCGATTCTTTAATGCTTGCTTCAATTCTTCATTTCCATTATCAAAGCTCTTTTTATCTTGATCTCTAACACATGTTATTGAACTTTTACATCAACTAATGTTTCAAATTCACCAAAATTCAAATACGAGTAATAATAATGTTTTGTCATCATCTAAACACATTATTCTAACCTCTTTGACTCAACACCCTATTTTTTGCCTTCTTCCCTTTATCACTGATAACTATCATCACTCTTCATGTTTTTTATTTTTTCATCGTGAGTTCTTCACTTTTGGGGCATAAATCTTACACCATTATGTTCCTCAAGCCAACAGCTACAGTTTGGTGTCAATTTCAAGTCTTATTATAATCGTTCATGGTGAGGGAATATTTTGGTGATAGTTGAAATATTCTAGACAGTAAGGATAATATTTTAATTGTTTCTAAGCATATCCTAGCCTATTCTAGTAACATTTCCAAAAATTTTTGCTCAAATGTCTCTTAGGTCATTCCTAACAGTCACTTTTACAAATAAACCCATCTTAAGGGATGCCTGATTCTCTGTACAGGAGAACTCACACAAGATTGAGGCCTAAAATGGAAATGATATTATCATGAAGCAATCTCTACTGTATTCATAGTATTAGGATGGGAAATAGTGTTAAATATAGTTGGGCCCCATTATCTTACATAGCTTCATAAGTTCAATGTTAGCATAAAAGAAAAGAAGGATTCGATCATTCATGAGAGGTATCCCTATTTTCTTTAATTGCAGTTATCTCTCTTCATTATTAGAAGTGCCAACGAGAACAATTTTCACAAGGAAAAAAAAGATACATTGCATCAAGATTTAGTTACTTCTAGCCTCAATTTTTTATTACAGTTGCTCATAATGCCCTAGGACTTAGTAGTATAAGAAATTTTAAGGCATTCCCTACTTCTCAACTAGCTACGAGGGAGCAAGTCATTATTGCTATGGTAAGCGTCAATATCTTATTAATGGGACTAAAAGAAGTGAGGCTTCCAAACACTTACATACTGTATAAGATGCGTCATGGACTAATGAGCCTCATTGGTATTCCATTGCCTAGCTTTTTCATCCCCCATATGCATAATGTGATTTGGATTCACCATTCGAACAAAAACTTCTTCTTTTCATGCTTAGTCATAAGAATTTTTTTAATGATTTTGGAATCAATCTTAAGGGAGGAAGAGGTCTTTGTTTAGCCACTTGGTGCATCAATAATCTCATATGCCATACGTAAGATGTGGAAGTATCCTAGGGTTTAGGTTTAAATGTTAGGGTTTAGGATTAATGGTGTAACTTCAAATATATCCACTACGTAAGGTAGAGAGGATAGAGGATCCTACTATTCCAACTATTACTCTTATAGAGGTAATAGTAAGGAGACATCTTCGGACACATCCTCTAACTCACAAACTCACCTACTGGTGTTATTCTAAAGATTTTTACTAGGATAGAGAGTAGGATGGTCAACATGTAACTCCAGATGAACAGTATGGAGGGCTAGATAGATCAATTATGGGATTATATATGGTCTATAGACTCTAAACCTAATATTTAGGACATTGTTTGTAGAACTTTTGATTTTTGCTCCTCTATATTATTTGTATTCACTTATATTCAATTTTTTATTTCATGCTCCCTGATGTACATTTAATGATTAATTTTATTATATCTTTATCACTTTTATGTGTCTCTTTTTCTCTTTTATATTTATTTTTATAGTTTTTAAGTTTGTTGTTAACTACCACACAATCAAATGAAAAAATATATGTCACTCAAGGAAATATTCTTATTCTCACCTCTCCCTTTTTATGTTCGTTTTACTTTTTGAATATTGGGGACAATGTTCATTTTAAGTGTGGAGAAGGAAATATAAACTTACAATATATTGTACCAAGACTATCAATTTTATTCGTAACTTTTTCAAAAGGATACAATTTTTTAAACTTTATTTTTCATTGATAGCATATCATTGAAATTATTACCTATGACTTTGACTATTTTGGTGATTCAAGGTTTTAAGTGATTAATTATGAGTGTGGATGAACAAGTGAATTTAAGTTTCTTTATGGCTTTAGAGTATGGATACTTGATGAATGCTAAGATTTTCTATATGTAAAATGCATCATTAAGTGATTGTGACTTCTTTTCAATATTTTAAAAATCTTGAAATAAAAATAATATCAATAATAATGTTACAGAATGTTACAGAATATCTTATTTATGTAAATAACATAGTTATAGGAATCTTAGCATAATTATAGGGATTACTTTCCTATTTAAGCCTATGTATTTCTATATAAATACCTGTAGTGTTTTCCTAATTATATACAAGAGAAAACCTATTCTTCTCAGTCTTATTCTTTTCAAATAACAATAGGTGTGAATAAGTGAGAAAAATAAATCCGATCCACTATCTTCATACTAATAAAAAGTTCAAAGTTAAAAAGTTGTGTTACTATCCAACTAATGATGGTGACACAGTTTAATAACTGGAGGTATTTATAATAAGGTGTTTGTCATCTCATAAAAGAACTATATTACTTTTCAACCAAGCGTTAAAATCTCACAATTAAAATTTATAGCTATTAAATAAATAAAGGGTATCAATGTCTTAGAAAGTTGAAGCATATTATTTTATGTATATTTTTTTATATGTGGAATTGAATATTGTGAACTGGATTAAAGTTTGAAAAAGCATAACAAAATTTGAATTCACTTGCAAATTGATATAAATAATTAGTTGCACAGCATCTTGATTACACTTTATCATTAAATGACTAATGAAGAAGTTCTGATGGTTATCATTAAAGAGATTGATAATTTTCCTATAATTATTTTTTATTTGAGATTGATTGATGAATTAGTTTACCTAAGGATAAGCAATAGTTTAAGTTTTGGGGATTGATTAAATTGTAGTTCATTGTATTTATCTTAATCAATATTATGCTTTCACTCCTATTTGCTGTTAAATTGTCCAATCAATATTTGTTATTGTTTATTTTCTAGATTCATGCCCAAAGAGAGGAGTTTTGGGTAAAAAGAATCAAGTGTGAGTGCTTTTTTAGAAAAACAACATACATTTTTAATAGCACCATTATTGTCCCATTGAAACCAATGTCAATGTCAATGTCAACTCAGGACTATAACGTGATCAATTAATGGTGCCTTTAATGTCAAAGCAGATCATTGTTAAAGTCACTATAAAGATAGAATAATAGCGTGGGTGATAAATGGCACTATTGTTCCCTAATTCTAAGTGCTATTAATGTTTTTGGATTCATGCTCTAACAAAGGATTAAAGGAAAAATTAGGCTATTCACTTCCAATACAACCCTAAACCTAATTTGGACGTACAGAATAATAATTAGGAGGCTTAGCAGACATCTTTTGAATAGTTTTTTTCAATCTTTTGTAATCTTTAGCCCTTTCATAAGTTTTTTAGGATTTACATTATTTTCGGCCTTCAATAAATTGTAATATATATTCTATCTTGCCATCATTTTTTTGCTTCTAATAACTTTAGATCCTACCTTATAATGTGCTTCGTTACCTTGAGCAAGAATTATGCTAAACAAAAATTAACAAGAAGGTTGGTTTGCTACAGGAATTTAATTTTGAGATTAAAGACAAGAAAGGAATTAAGAACATAGCAACAATCTGTTTGCTAGTTTTAATGCTATACTGCAAGTATATGGATTTTAATTTCTATAATATAAACGATATCATCCTATAGGGATTAGGATTAGTCACCTAACAACTTGATTTGCACTTTATTTCAGGCACAAAATCAAATGGAAATAACTAAAATTAAATTAAACTAAAAGAATTTAACAGTAAAAGATGTAGTAACTTGAGAAATAAAAAATAAACACTAGAAATTCTCTTTATTTTTCGTCCCTCTTACCATATTGATTCAATTATGTTTGACCTAAGACGTCCTATAGCTTTGATCACAATCTCTTAAGATCTAACCCAGTGTCCCTAATTGAGTAAGATAGGAATTGAGTTTTGATCTCTCGATCTCCTAAAACCCTTCCTAAATATCCAACTAATTATGAAGCAATCTTATAAGTGATTAACCAAATAATTAAGATCTCTCTTCAATGAACTAATAACCTAATATTTATAGGCCTATTAGGATACTAACTCTCATTACACAACCTAACTATAATATCCTAGTCCAATCTCTCAATTCAAAGCAAGAACTAAGCATAATAAATATCACAAACACATTGCATTGAATCAATAAGATAAGAGTTTTAAAAACTAATTCAAGAATATTCCCTACAGAAAGTTTAGCTAACCATAATTTAAATAAGCCCCCCAATAATTAGATTAATCATATAAAGGAGAGAATATAAAGGAAATAATAAAATAGATGCAACCTCATGATCCTTCTCTTCTAGCCCTTATGCAGAAAATTTAGAAACTTGGTTGTATCTTGAGGAACTCCTTGTTTGATCTTATTTTCTCATGTTAATGACCTTCAAAAGCTATTTATTTTTGTCCTTCAATACTTCTTAAGCCCTTAAGGATAGCTCCTAGGGTTTTCAAATCATTTTCAATCCCAAATCACTTTAAAAACCTGAAAGTGTGTGGAAATTGTGTGCCTAATTCTCTATGAATCCCATGATCATGGGAATTGCCACAATCATGGTAGTACTAGCTCTAAAAATGTTCACTTTCTGTCATGATCATCTGAATCCCACGATCATGGCTTGCTTGCTTCTTTACAATGCTCTCTTTCTTCTCCTCTTTACTCCCTAATACAACTCCAAATGAAAGCATATTAAGCATCCACTCTAATAAGATCCAATTCACTGAAAATGTCAATACTTAGCACTAAAAACACATAAACAATAACAATAACATTAAAAGAACACAATTCTAGGTCATAAAGATAACATTATCATCCTAAACACTCAAAATAACACACTTAACAACTAAATAAACATACCTAATTCAACCTTATCAACTTACCCACACTTCAACTCTTTCTTACCCCCAAGTAAAACTAAAAATAGAAATAAAACACACATAAAACATTCTATTAAGAAAAAAAGACAACAATGATAGTAATGGTAAAAATAGCATCAAATCTAATAGAATTAGTTCTTTTAAGAGCATCAATTACACAAGAAGATCCAAAACATTAGCTTGTTCCATTTTCATTTAAATATCTTAGAACCGAATAAATGTCTTAATGAGGATATTGTCATCATATTCTCACATCTAAAGCACTTATAAGCATGCATGAAACATTCTCTACCAAATGAAAAGGTAGGCTCTCACTAAGTAATTCCTCATGGCCATGTTTTGACAATATAAACAAAGATCAATAGGCATTTTCTTAAATTTTAAAAATCACATATATTTTAAACACTTTGTTAGTCTTTTGCATGAAGGCAAACATTTTGTCATGAACGTCCCCCAGTTTCTCAACTAGGTTATGTTCTTTTGAGCTTGGTTGGAGTGTCATTTTAACCTTTTGATGTGAAGGTGAAAATTTCATTATGAATACCCACAGTTACTTAGCTATATCATAACTCATAGCTGGCGACTAGTTCTACTCTTAAGTTAACTTGTAACTAAGGCTAGCAAAGTAACAAATTTATTCACATTACTTTCATTTTACTTAAAACATTTTTAGCCTATGTCATTTCTTTCTAATCACTATATTCCCATGAGAAATTACTAATGATGCCTCCTAGGTTATGTTCAATTTAATCAAAGTCAATCTAAATAAATGTCCTAAATGAAAGAAGAAGATACAATATCTTAGTTAATTTGTAAATTCAGTGGAAATACATTCAAATGTAAACTTCATAAGGTAATATTTCTTCACCATTTTAATAACCTTGTTCTTAGTTGAACCAATTCCTTTCAGTTTCATGCCATCTATACACTTAAACATATGCACATAACTAATGCAATACCTACATAATGTAATAAAATCAACAAAAATAATATATAAAGTGCAAAGTTACAATCAAAATGTCATGAAAAAGGCATGTACTAGCTTCCCACACTTGAACCACACATTGTCCTCCATATGGAAAGGCATAAAAACAAAATGGAAAACACAAAACAAAAGATGTAAAAGGGCAAAATTTGCTTATAGAGAGCATAGTGGAGATTTTGTAGGAGAGGGAACATGGATATTCTACAATGCAAAGAACTTGGGTAGTTTATTCATCTGATATCTTTGTTACTTCAACACTTAATTCATTTAGACTTCCATTACATTTATGCAAAACTCCATTCATTTGTTGTTTTTTACCAAAAAATTCAGAACAATTTCCTATCCTTCCCCTTCATTGTCAAAGCTATCATTTAATGAGTCATGGTTATCTTGGGGTTGTAGCATCCCACTCTCATAGGACACCTACCCAAAATTCTAATGAATTCCCATCGATGGGTTGGATGCCGGATTTAGGTCCGATAATTTTGAAAATTCGAATTGTATGTGTATTTTGCTTAATTGATTAATTATATGATCTGTCATGTGCTGCTTTACATTCATGAAATGCATGACCACATTAATGATGTTGTGACTAAGGTGACTAGGCTAGCTGCAGTTTGCTGTGGGGCTTATGCCCGTGGTTGGAATGAGCCTTAGGCTCAAATATGTGTGGACCCGTTTTCCATTATGAATCGAAGTCGGCACCTGAAGAATGAGCTTAGTATCATCTACTGATATGGGATAGAAAATGGCACAAAGTCACAACAAAATAAAAATAAAATCGAGTCTCATGTGCATATATAAGAATCGGGTCACTAAAAGGGCGATGTTTAAGATGTGAAATGTGCCCTACCTTTCCTGCTCTTTAAAAGAAGTCTTAGATTGTGGATTTTGGAGCTCTAATTATAATGCTCCTATATCTCAACTGGACATAAGTGAACCATATCAAAATATTTAGGAATAACAAGGTTTAATTCATCTACATTCACACCATAATAATCAGCAAGAGTAGTAGTAATGAAACCCATGCATAAGTTATTATTTTTCTTTATGAACATGCCAACTAAGGAATGAAAAACTTGATAAGATGTGCATATCTTGCATTTAGTATCCATACACCATAAGAAGAACAACTCTTTATCAGAACATTTGTTAATTTAAATTTTATTTAAAATAGTATGGAACATTAATTTGTGTAATAATAAGTATTATATGCTCTTAAAAAGTGTATTCAATTCATTATGTGAGTTAAAATTATCTTATTCAATAACATGTCACCAATATTCATTCAAATTAAAATCATCATAAAGGTCAAGAAGTTTGGTTTTACAAAAACTAAGTATCTCACACATAATGTCATAATGTAATCCGTGTGCTTTTCCTCTCAACCAAAACCAAAAATTATCCAAAAAAATTTTTAGTTGTGTTTTAAACTATATTTCTAGGGTGTTTCTATGTTTTTTAATTGTCAATTGGGTGTATAAAGCTTAATTATTATGCTTTTTTGCATGTTTTACTTATGTATTTTATATGTTTGGTTGATGTTTATTGTTCTTTAGTGATTCGGTCAACATTTTGATCTTACTTGGGTCATGAGTTAATGCATTTTAATGTTTACATGAGTAAGAAATAGCTGGAGGGAAGCTGAAGAAATACAAGTTTTAGAGCCATTTTGGTGCACATTAGTTCATAACCCTAGAGAACATTCTATAGCATGAGGGTTACAGCCCAAATTCTATAGAAAACATGTCTTACGCGGGGTTTTAAGTGCAAGAGGCTACTTTAGGACATATTTAAGGGTTGGAAGCTCTAGGAGCTGCTAATAATCATTAGGAAACTTACCCAAAGAGGAAAAAACAAGTTTTTGTGATTCCAAGAAGGAGAAACCAAGATTAAACAACAAGTTCTTAAAGAGCAACTCAATTGTCTAGATTTTTAGCACCAAGGATCGAATAGAAGAATGCCAAGCTTTATCTATTTTTATTCTTTCTTATCTTTTCTATCTTTTTAATAGTTGGGGAATACATTAACATTCCGTGTGGCTGAACTTTTTGTAGGAATTACTTTTGAACTATTTTGTTAAACTCTATCTTAATGATTTAATGAATGCATGTTTATGATATTTATTATACTTCCTCCTTATAGTAGATTGAGAGATTACTGCTTGAAATTTGTATTTTGTTGTCCAATGATATTTGGCATTCCAATAGGTCCAAGTCAGGTTAATAATTATTTGAAGAGAGATATTAATTAATTAACTCTAGGGTTGCTTCATAACTAGTTGGGTATTTAGGAAAGGTTTTGATAGATTGAGAAATTATAAAGTTACTCAATTAGGGAAATTTGGTTACACCTTAAGAGAGGGTAACTAAAATACTAGTATATCCTGGGTCAACCTTTATTAGGTCAAACTTTGCTAAATCAATAATGAAAGAGGAATAAAACAATAGGGATATAAGTGATTCCTAGTTTTAATCTTTGATTTCTCAAGTTCTTAAGCTCTTTTTCATTAATTTGTTAGATTATTCTATTTTAGCTTACCTTAAGTTATTACTATTTAATTTTGTGCCTTAAACAAAGTGTAGCTCAAATTGTTAGGTGATTAATCCTAATCCTTATTGTAAGATATCTATTAGTGCATAATTCTATGATTTGTATACTTTCAGTATAGCATAAAACAAGTTCGAATTTGAGATTAATAAGTTTTTGGCAATATTGTCAAGTATTAGTAGTTTTAGCATCTTGTTCAATTGGAGTGATCCTTATTTAAGGATTTTGATATTTTTCATTGTGTAATTATAGGTGCATGAACACAACAAACATAAGAAGCTCAAGCAAGTTAGTTAACAAAGAGGTTTTGGACATCACAAGATAATAAAGGGTGATAAGTAAAGCAAAGTGCCAAGAAGCTATATAAAGAATAATGGCAGAAGAAGAAAGGCAAGGAGGGGATTAAAGGATACTTATGGACTTCATAAGGCTAGGTTTTAATTCTAATTAACAAGGGATAACAAGGCCTCTTGTCCAAGCCAACAACTTTGGAATCAAACCAACTTTGTTGAATATGCTTCAAATGAATGTGCACTTATATGATTTGGTAAATGAAGACCTCAACGCATATATAACCAATTTTTTAGAGATTTATGACACATTCCAGCATAATGGGTTGTCAAAGGATGCATTTAAGATGAGGTTATTCCAATTCACTTGAAGGATTGATCCTAAGCATGGTTAAACTCTCTCAACTCAGAAAATATCATTACATGGGAGCAACTTATTTAAGCATTCTTAGCCAAGTACTTCCTATTGACAGAGGCTATAAGGATTATCAAAGGGATTACAAATTTTTGATAAAGCGATGGGGATTCATTGCATGAGGCAATAGAGAGGATGAAGGAATTACAAAGGAGCTACCCATACCATAACCTACTGTTATGGGGTAAATTCAAAGTGTTTTTAGTTGTTATTTGATGTCAATTTACCCCTATTTTAGTGTTTAAATGTTTAATTTATGTTTAGAAACGTATAATTTGTAGGTTGATGTAAATAATTGGAGAAATGTACAAAAATATCAAGGAAGGACATAAATTTGGATCCTTAATGGCACCCTAGTAGGGTGCCATTGATGGAAAAACAAGGTGTCGTTGATGAGTTCATCATGTGTCAATAGTATCACCCTACCACTCTATAACGGCACCATTGTACTTAAAGTCAGCCTACCGTTAATGAATGGCAGCAGTGATTTTTGCCTTCAGTCTTCCAAATTTGCAATTGTCTTCTTCCTCCACTTGTAACTAAGCCTTCCCTATATAAAGTGCCACCCCCTAGATGTTTGAAGCACCCAACTTCCGAGCAAAACACATTAGTTTTAGTTAGTTTTCATATTAAAATATTTTTTAAGTAGGTTTTCATTTCAATCTTTGTAATTTGAGTTTTCAGGTTTGTTTCAAGTTTCCATAAGCTACATAAACATAATTTTGAGTTTAATCGTCATTTAGGGATGTGATTTGGTGACTTCTAACTCTTAATTTCGTTTTTATGTAGTTAATATGTTAATTAATCAAAGTATTGTTATTTAAATTATATTTATTATGTGATTTGACTAATTATTGTGCTTAATTTTTATTTTTAGTTAAGTTATTATGTTGAATCTGTTTATAGATGATTAATTGTGTTATTTGGTGATTAATGCATGATTAGTGAATTAATCTTTGTTTATTTGAATACTTAATGCTTGTCCTAAATTGATCAATTAAGATAGTGTCATCAGATAATCTAGGATTCGACAGTCTCTACCTAGGTTATTAGAAAATTTAATTAAAAAAGTGGTTTAAATCGATGATCTAACCAAATATTGGTTGATCATGAGGGTGCTAGTCTTAGATTAGGATAATTTAGAAGTAGACTTGCTAAACTTTAAGCCTATTACCTAAGTCTGATGCATAACCAAACCCTAGGATATGACCAATAAAGATAAGTCAGTGTCATAACCATAGCGCTGCCTTGATTTAGAGAAGACCCTAGATTAAGCATCAC
>JAOXYD010201260.1:0-22009 GCA_028565735.1 Pinacopodium congolense
TTAATATAAAAAATAAATATTAAACATATAAAAATAGTCAAATAATATTATATAAATATAAATATAAATATAATTTAATTAAAATCATAAATATAAATATCAAAATAATTTAGTTAAAATAATTTGATATGTTAAATGCATAATTTATTATGAAGATATGTGGATATGGGAGTATTACATGCATTATGTTAAAAATATAAAGACAAAAGAGACTAAAAAATACTTATTAATTATCATTAATTGCTCTGAAACTTTTTTTAGAAGTTTCAAATTCAAATTTCTTAAAAAATTGTATTTTGATTGTCAAAAAAATCGTATTTATTAAAGAAATATTTTTTAATTCTATAACAAAACATCGATTTTTGAACAAAAAGGTTTTTATAGTAAATAATAATAATAATAATAATTAACTTTCTAAAAGCTCAACCAAATAGACACTAAAATTGGACATAAAAGAATCTTGCCAAAAACCACATATTCTTGGGCAGAACTTCGTAAATTAGGCCTGTCTGAATCAAGCCCAAAAGAAACATAAATATTGGAAAATACTTAAGAGAAAAGAACATAAACATGGTAACTCATGACGTTCCCAGGTTAAACCTGTCTTAAATCAGAAACACATGCTAGTCATGTGCTTATAGGCCCCTTGTAAAGAAGAAACCATTTTCCATATATCAGACCAGGAGTAATCCCTTAAAAGAGTACGAAGATTCTGGTTACTTTAGGCACTTTTGCATCACATTGTCATCTTAAGCTAACTACATGACAATTGGAGGCTTTAGATACTAGGTTGCTTAAATCTAGTTGAAACCCAAAAGGAGAAATTCTTCTGATTTTGATTCCTTAACAGTAGCATCCAAAGCTTTGTAAGTAGGAACTTATATATATATATATATATATATGTACACATAAGTAGGAACTTGTTAAACAATTAAGTGATGCCTTCTGCCATAAACTTGGAGCTGGAACAAAAAAACAAGTCCTTTAGATTATACAAAATTATATTTAAACTAAATTATCATTAATTCAAAAAATTTATTAATTTAAAGTAATTATTATTATATTATTTACATGATAAATATGTTTACATTACTCTTATGTTTATATAATATAATAGATATTAAATTTGTAAAAGATAAATTTTTCTGTGATTTATTTAATTTTTCAAATTTTAATTTAAAATTTTCTTATTAAAAAGACATAATGTTTACAATATATATTTCTTTAATTATTAAAAATCTTATTTATTTATTAAAATCATCGTTAGCTTAAGATTATTTAGTTTTCTATAATTTGATAAACTATTAATTAGATTTTTATAATTTAGTAAATTATTAAATAAAATTTTAAGATTTTAAATTATTTTCACTTATTAATCCAATATTATATAGTATTATCGTATATATTTAAATATTTTATGTGAATGTGATATGTAAATATCTCATTAGTTTACATAAGATGAAAGTAATAAAAATTTAACGAATAAAAATTAATTTAAAACTTTAAAATTTATTTAATAATTTTAAAATTATAAAAATATAATTATAGTTTATCAATTTGAGGAGATCTCGAATGATTTTAACCCTTTCAAAAACTTAGCTATTAAATCTCAGGATTTTGGCTTACAACCACGTCCTTTTACAGAATCATCTGTCGGGAATTTCTACACTAAGGGTTCGCAAATTGCTCTTTGCTTACGTTATTCACTCCTCAAGCCAATGTTAAAAGGAAAGGAGTAAATGACAAAAAATTTAAAAAGACTGGTTCCATATTCGACAACATGCTTTACGTGATGTCTGAATCATATGATTCCATATTCGACCAACGTTTTACGTGAAATCTAGACCATACGATTACTTTAATAAACCTAAATGAATTATATTATTAAGGGAAAACCTTCTTTGTCCATATCGTAAGTAATAAATAATATATAATCTGAATAGAAAATTTTTAATAAATTTAGTTCAGACCCAAAATTAGATCTGACACTAAAAATTTTTTTCAACCCCGTGTCCAAAAGTAAGTGCTTCGGATGAAGTTGTTAATTAATCTCTTTCCAGAGTTTTCCTTAAATCTTAAGCTCATCTCTTCCTTTCTTTTGCTTAACACAAACCGAAATATTGACATAAGATAATTGGAATAGAAGAAACAAATAAATATATTCAGCGTTCGACAATGCAAATATTATTTCTTAATTATGTTTGTATGATCCAACCGTTTAATTAGTTTGTCTGAATGAAAATTTCCATGAGTTCATATGAATAATTAATTTATTAAATATTTTCCTGAATTAATTAAAAATGAAAATGTATGTACTTTTTAGTCAGTTAAAATCCTATTTAATATATAAAGAAAGTATTTTTCTTTTTTCTTTCATATATAAAAGATAAGTAGATAATAATGGTGGATGGTTGCAATTATGGATCTAATCCAGATTCACCGAAATTACAAGATGAAGGAGAATTAAAAATAATTTTATCCTTATTATTAGTTTTGGAGATTTATAACGCACATAAATATTTATTTTTTTATTGTTAAAGAATCTTTTATCTATTTTGAATTAAATTTCACTTTTATTTTAAGAGTTTCATCTATTTTTTGAATTCTTTGTAAATTTTGAATAGAATTTGCATTTTTCTATACTCTTGAATTCGAATATTGCGATTTTCACGCTGCATCATTACACTATATCACAAATAAATTGTATTCTATTTGCAGATTTTTTTTTTCATAATATGATTAATGCATTGCATAAAACAATAGGTACAAGACTTCCTATCCCACATTTCAAAAGAAACTTTCATTCATCAACACAGCTTCTCAGAACATTCAACAAAATAAAATTGCTCTATATCTCTCTGTCTCTCTCTCTCACCCTTAATGCGTAAGTCATTAATCAACTAACAACATCTTTCTTTTCAAGACATTAGAGAGCTTGAAGACTCCACTAAAATTTTATGGTGAGTAAAGATTGGAAAATAAAAAATAAAAAAATAGAAGAAAAACGTCCATTCTAAACGCTTTGATTTTTGAATTTAGTTTTTAGATTTTTTAAATATAAAAATCAATAAAAAACATCACAAAAATAAAAAAATTTTAATACATCACAGAAATTAAGACAGACCACACAAAAATCTATAAAAATATACAAAACTCAATATAAAAATATAACATTAACAACAAAAAATTACAACTAAAAACTCAATCAAACACCCCTAAACAATTTATTCTTTTATGTGTTTTAATCATAGAGCTACACTCTTTAATATAAAAAACTTTGCAATGAAATCTCATGATTTTAGCTGACAACCTCATCTGTTTACAGAATCATCAGGTCGGGAATTGGAAACTTTAACTTGTTTCTATACTAAGGGTCTCCAAATTTTTTTTTTGAAAAGATAAATCAAATTAAATAATAAAAAGAGAAACAGTCAAGATACAAGAGCATCCAAGTACAAAGCAAAAGGACCATACACGTGGAGGATAAAGACCCACCAAAAAGCAACAATCTCTTGCTACAGAGTAAACACCAGAGAATCGAAAGCTCTTAATCAACGCTAGTCACTCACTTCCACCCTTGGATTAATAAGATTAAACCACCGGCGTTCTGTGTCGCAAGCAATCTTCTCGTCCTTCCCATGAGAACAAAGAATTTGCACTCCAAACTTAGTTACCAGTAAGCTTTTTAACTTACCTAGGAAACCCATGTGTTTCTAAATGTTCTTTGAACTTTCTGCAGGTTGATCTTTTCTCTATCATCTGGGCTAATTGTTGCACATTCAGGAATGCTTCAAAGCAAAAATCGCTTTCCGGTAGAATCCTTAATTCCTTAGCTGTAAGTCCTTTTTTTTCACCTGAATGGCGAGAGAGTTAACAACCTTAATCGTGTTCAAGTAGGTAGTAAAAAGCAGGCGATCTACACCTTTCCCTTTTGAGATATTGAATCATAGGTTCCCAAATTGCACTTTTCTTAAGTGATTCGGTTCTCAAACCAATGTTAAAAGGAAATGAGTAAATGACACATTCCATATTCGATCAATGTTAAATCAAGTTCAGACCCTCAGAGAGTAGATCTGACCCTCAGAGAGTAGATCTGACCCTAAAATTATTTTTTCAAGCCAGTGTCCAAAAGTAAGTGCTTCTGATGAATTTGTTAGTTAATCTCTCTCTGGCATTTTCCTCAAACCTTAAGCTCATCTCTTCCTTTCTTTTACTGAACGCAAACCGAAATTTTAACATAAGACAATTGGAATAGAAGAAACAAATAAATATCTCAGCCTTTGATAGTGCACATAATATTTCTCAATTATGTTTGTATGATCCAAGCATTTATTAGTTAGTTTGTCTTAAAGGAAATTTCCGTTAGTTGATATGAATAACTAATTTCTTAAATATTTTCCTAATTTAATTAAATATGAAAATTTATTTGATTTTTAATTAGTTAATTTTCTATTTAATATGTAAAGAAAGCATATTTTTTTTCTTTACTTTCCTTTCATGTATAAAAGATAAGTAGATAGTAGTTCAGTAATACCCATATCATTCCGAATATTTTTTTCCCTTAATACAATGTGTGCAATATGCTAATTGAGAATTATGAATATGTCATATTATGCTGGGTGGTTGCAATTATGGATTTAACCCCAAACTCATTGAAATTATATTGTATCCTAGAGAAATCATACCTAATTTGTCAAGTTTTTTTTATCATAATATGGTTAATGCATTGCATAAAAAAATAGGT
The DNA here is from genome assembly GCA_028565735.1 of Pinacopodium congolense. NCBI lineage: Eukaryota > Viridiplantae > Streptophyta > Magnoliopsida > Malpighiales > Erythroxylaceae > Pinacopodium > Pinacopodium congolense. Next base: position 4,745 of record JAOXYD010201260.1, read on the forward strand.
ACAAACTTCCTATCCAACGTTCCAAAGATACTTTCAGTCATCGGTACAGCTCCTCAGAACATTCAACAAAAGAAAATTCCTCTACATCATACCCTCTCTTAAATCCACGAAGGGTAAGCCATTTCATCAATCATTAACATCTTTCTTTTCAAGACATTAGAGAGCTTGAAGACTCCACTAAGATTTTATGCTAGTTAAAGATGGAAGCTTTAAAAATCTTTACATTTCATCTCGCATAACAGGTTGTTTGTTTTAATTTATACCCTTACAGTTAATCGGTTAATTATAAATACATGTATAACATTGTATATTAATTTATTAAAAGACATTTTTTTATATTTATGTGTTTTATTCATTATATTTAATATTAGTTACAAATACATGTATGACATTATATATTAACTTATGAAAAGACATTTTTTATATTTATATATTTTGTTTATTATATTTAATAATTAGTCATAAAGATAAAAATTCATAAAATAATTACTGTGCAATTAAAATTTATAACGAAATTATAATTATAATATTTGAATTGCAATTTTGCATTATTTTTAAAATGTTTATAGTTGTAGCTTATTTTTGAGACAGTTAAACTAGCATACACTATATTTCTTTCATATGAAAAAAGCAATAGATCTCATAAATTATATTGTAAAGACACTTAATAAACGTGTGAGTACTAATTGGAGAATAAATTCACTTAACTAACCTAATTATTAGAATTTTAAATAGAACATTACTTTTATATTTGTAGATTACCTTATTATAATGATTGTATAATTAATCTTTACACTTGATACTACTAAAGTTATCTCATATAGTAATTAAAGTTTTTATATTACATATGATTTATTTCATAGAGTAGTTCAAATTAGTAGTAATTAGACGTAATATGAATTATATACAAATAGATGAGTGCATCAATAAAAGATTTGTTATCCTAAATTAGGAAAAATGTTCTACTATTCTTGATTAATAATGATTTGAGAATTTTCTCATTAGAATTGAAATTTGAAATTTTAATTTTCAAACATCAATTATAATTCATCTTCTAACTAGTAAGAATGAATATGACTGGATATTTAGAATAGACATTAATTATGTATTACGATTCTAATTAAAATATTAAGAGACGAAAGGATTAAATTATACAATACATCTATACAATGACAATTTAAATTAAATCACTTTAATATCATAATATTTAAATATTCACGATATGCTACTAGATGTTAATCATGATCTATGATTATAAATTTTTAATTAGAAAATTAAAGATAAATTTAAAAAATTTAATTTATTTAAAGTTAAAATCATAGGTAGTTTCTATAGTTTTCAAAACTATCATTTTAGTCTTTATAATTTGAAAACTATCATTTTAGTTCTTAAACTTTCATTTTCTTTCAATTATTAGTCCTTCATTAGATTTTGCTGATGTGAACAAATTGATTTTTGATATGTGTACATGCCACGTCAGCAGAATCTGACGGAAAGATTGATGGTTGAAAAAAAATGAAAGTTTAGAGATTAAAATAATAGTTTCAAACTATAAAGACTAAAATGATAGTTTTGAAAACTATAGGAATGACCTATGATTTTAATCGTATAATTTATAATCGCCAATATATTAAAAACCTAATTAGTCATACATAAAGATCTACCAAATGATAAAAAAGTAATTAAATTAGACTTATTAAAAACTTCAAAGATCAATATGTGATATTTGATTGTATTAAAAATAATTATAATTATAAAATTAAGATTTGACTTTAATTATAATTTTGTTTAATCTTAATATTAAAAATTTTTAATTTTTATATAAAAAAGAAGAAAGAAATAGCAACGAGCATTATTATTCTTCTTGCTCTTAAAAGTGTTTTAAGTTCTCTTACAATTGAAAATGTAGATGCCTTTAAAAATTATATGATAGAATGGCTTATGATTGACGGATTTATGAGGAAGAAGAAGATTATACCAAAAAATAAACTAGTTTTGTAGAATTATTATTATGATTTTCTATCTTTATGTTCTAAATTAAATTTGTTAAAGTAATTTATGAGAAATTGTAAATTGTTTCCGTTGTACCAATGATTAGATTATTCTTTATTTTCTAACAGTCTAGTATCTGAATCGTCTCTAACTTTCATTTAAATAGTTCTGTTTTTAGGAGAACACAGTTAAAACACGCTATTAATTATTAACTAAAATCATTGAAAAAAACAAGATAAGAATTTTTTTAAAAACAAATAAAAAATATATTATAAATCATTTTGTCCAATATTACTGAAATTTATAATTGGTCTGAAAAGATAAGCTACATATGCTTTCTACCAAAAAAAAAAAATTGCAGGGTATGGTAGAAAAATAGGACTCAAAGTTAATAAATGTTAAAGAGACAAAAGGAAAAGGGAATGCCATGCATAAATAAATCATATAAGAAAAAAAATATCATTTTCCACCACTACCTAAAATGCATTAAACTAATAAAAATTAAATAAAAGAGTATAATTAAAGGAATGTTTAGTCCTTAATATTTGCATAAACATTTAAAAAGATAAAGAGATTATTTTGCATCCTAACATTTAAAGTTAAGTTTAGGTAAACCTCATTACTTTAAAAAATAATTACAAAATTTTAAAATGTTCAAATTAATTTTTAATATTTTTAAAATACTCAAATTAAAATTACTTAATTTAAACATATTTAAATCTTTAAAAGTTAAATTCTTTTTTAAATTAGCAAAAAGATTAATTTGAACCTTAACAGTTACATTTAAATTTAAGTCAAATCTTTGTAGATAAATACAATAGAACTTTAACATTTTTAAAATGTTAGTGTTTAATTTAAATATTTTTAAAATATTCAACTTTTTTAACTCTCTAAAATATTAAAATTTGACCTAAACTTAAATGTAAGTTTTAGGGTCTAAATTGATTTTCCAATTTAAAGAAGTCCCAATTGTTTGAAAAGTTATAACATTTATAGATGTAACAGCTCAGACCATCCATCCATAGATATTGTCCTCTTTGGGCAGTTGGGGATCTCTCAGCCAACCGCCATTTGCATAGTTTTGTTTTTAGGGTCTCCCCTAAAATACATATGTGAGGGAAATGTGTCCATATCCTTATAAGGAGTATTTCGTTCCCCTCTTCAACTGATGTAAGATCTCACAATCCAGCCTTTTAGGGCCCAACGTCCTCGTTGGTATAATGACTTAGGTACTAGCTCTGATACCATTTGTAATAGTTCAAACCACCCGCTCATAGAGATTATCCGCTTTGAGCCATTGGGGATCTCTCATCCAACCGCCACCTGCACCGTTTTGCTTTTAGGGCTTCCCCTAAAACGCGTCTGTGAGGAGGAGGTGTCCATATCCTTATAAAGAGTAATTCGTTCCCCTTTTCAACGGATGTGAGATCTCATGTCGTGGCCATATAACATTCAAAGACCTTAATGTTTGTATTTTTATCATCAAAACTAGACTTAGATGCTCATATAAACCATTAAACTATTAATGAATATAAGTCTATTAAAAAATTATTATGCCAATAAAGAACAAAACTCAATAGAAAATTAAATATTTGTTGACTTCAAATTTTTTTTGAATATTTTATACAGGTAGAGTCTTGTTTAAAAACTATCAAATATCATAATATTTTTTAAATTTTTATACAAATGTTAAGCATTAAAACTTAGCTTCAACCTTAAATTTTGAGTAAGATAAAGTTCTTTTGTATTTTATTTTGGCTTATTATCCATTTTGATATCATAAATTAACCTTAAAAGAAAATTACAGTGACGTCATCTTCATTGATGCATTCATCTTGAAGTAGGCTAAAGCTGCCATCACCACATCACCCGCTAGCCATCCCAACCTATGCTTTTGTGTGTTGTCTTCTAATGGGCAATTAACTATAAGTGTGTAAATTATGATGGTTTTGGTAGTAATTTTCTTTAAGGTATATAGTAATTATTAATTTTTAAAATCAATTATCAATAAATTTAATTTTAATTAAAGATATTAAAAGGCCGAAAAAAGATTCTAATTCAGTAGTCTAAAGCCTTGTGAGAAAAACGAAACCATATCAATATGAACGAGATATTTATTGGACATGTGTTAAGGAAGTTCAATAAGATTACTTATAAATGATGCCAATTGTAGAAATTTCTTAGATATATAATTTTATTTTAGTTATTTATTTAAAGATTGATGAACTTAATGAAGTAATTTAGAAGGTTATTATTAGCATATTGGAATGTATATATAAATATGTGAAATTATTATTGTATCCTATTTAGAGTCTATTATATTAAGGAATTGAATTATACTATTTAAGAATCTATTTTTGATAGCAAGTGACTTTTTTTGACATGATAATTGGCTCTTTCACAGTCCCTTTTGTAAGCTTGATGTCCTCTCTAGTGCCCAGTCCATCATTCCTTCTCAGACACTACAACAGTATGCATTAACTGAGTATCTTTAGCTCTTAGTTCTCTGCCTGAGTCTCTTATCAAAGACAGTATTTTTAACTTCAGACTTCATTCCTTTATTTTAGATAGGCATATTTGGTCAAAACACTTGTTGGAAATTTTTACAACCCGCTCCTATCGAAATCTCTTAGGAGATCATCATAATTTTGTGCCTTGGTGTTCTATAGTTTGGTTCCTTCAGTCTCTTCCAAGGGTTGCAACAATTTTGTGGCTAGCTCTTTGGGATTAGCTTAACAAAGCAGACATGATTGGTAGATACATCACCATCTCCCCTACTTGCATTTTATGCAATGAGGAAGCAAAGTCCCTCTGTCACCTCTTTTTTTAGTGCTCTTATTCCTCTCGGTTATGGCTCGTTATGCAACGCCTGTGCGGCATTACAACTTCTTGTCACAATTTCAATGGAATTGTGGAGTGGTTGCTGAAGCAAACAACCCTGCAGCATAATGATTTTCTAATCAGTAAAATTTCTTTGGCTAATTCCATCTACTTTGTCTGGAAGCAACGGAATGACATAATATTTTAACAAAAATAGTATGTCTGTTGATGATCTAACAAGGGCAGTGATTCAGTTCACTAGAGAGCAAGTGTTAAACCACTAGCTTTAGGAGGGTGCCAGTGTAACTTTGCAGAATCGTTGGAGACTTCATTCTAGTTTCTCTTAAATGCTTTAACCTGGGCAGTTAAGATGGTTTTGATATACTAATTCATCATTGTCTTAGTGTTTTTCTTACTTGTTTTCTCAGTGCGGATGGCAGTGCACCCTGACTTGGTATTTAGCTGGGTTTTCTTTGTTGGTTTGCAACCTGGCTTGTTGTTTTTGCATCTTTAGTTTTCTTATGTTCTTTGTTTTCAAGGCTGTCTTATTACAGTTGAGTTTGCAGTTAGTTCATTGCTATTTTTGGCTGGCTTTGGTTTTGTTTGTGGCCTTGGATTAGAAGTAGTCATTGCTTGATTAGTTACCATCCTTTTTGCATAGCTTACCTTATCCTAGGCGTTGTTGGTTTGTGTTGTAGCTTTGGTTACTTTGGTTTTGTTTGTTTCTTCTTACTTTTAAGTCAATAAAGTTTTTAATTAAAAAAAAGGCTTATTTTTTAAGTTAGAGATGTATATATATCTAGCCTTAGGGTCGTGAATAATAGATAGAAAAGTTACCTAAAAAAGAATTTTCTCATAGTATCAAAACAGATGAAATAGGAGAATTCAACTTTTAAATAGAACACAACTTGAATAAGATAAAATAATTATTTCACATATTTACATATACAAAAAAAAATATTTACATATACATTCCAATATGTTAATAGTTATTCATATAATTCACAAATTTGCTGATAGGAAATACTAAACAAGTATGCTTCTATATTGCCTTCGTTTGTTTTAATTTATACAAATTCATAATGATCTTGAGCAACTGACGAAGATTGATATTGACTTTCAACAGGATTGTAATAATTATTTGGTAGAAAATTTGGAGGCACACTCACACTTAATAAGCAACAAGATCCAATTAAAAAGCATACACAACCAAAAGACAACGACAAGAAGAAAGATGATAGAAATCATAAGCAAATGCAGAGTCTATAAACAAGCATTTACACACACATACATACAAAACACGAAGCTAAGCAAGCAAACCAAATAGGTAACATGAAGAAAGTAGCGGGTCAGGTTCTAGAGTTGTCAAAGAAAGCACAAAAGAAAGAACCTTTTTCCTTGCCTTTATCTTCACAATGGTCTAGAACAACTATATAAATTTGTAGGAATGTCAAGATAATAGAAAAAGCTACTGCAAGAAATGCAATAAACATCTAGGGCTACTGAAATGAGTATGAATAAACTCAACCATCCAATTCCTGATCCTACTCTTAGAATGCATTTCAATGCCTTCTTTAATATGAAAAAATGCATAGGAGTTAGCTACCAGATCTTGAGCTATGTCATTGAAAAGTTCTGCAACCTATTGGTCACTGTTAGAATATATCTCATATTGGTAAGATATAAGATATTAGGGCTTTATAACATGTATATATATATATATATGTATCTTTACCTATCAAATAAATATCAAGGGATTTATACTCTTCCTTGTTCAAAATGGTATCAGAGACATGTTTCATTAGAGTAGTTTGTTTCTAATTATGCCTAGTGAGCATTATCGGTTTTGGTTACTCTGTAGAGCACTTTTGAAATATTTTATTCCTTTTGGATATTTTTTATTTTCATTTCTATTGGTGAGCAGTTTGGTTGCCTAGTAATTTTAAAATATTTTCTTGGCTTCTGCCTAGTGAACAAAAGTTTCTAACTCCCCAACCAATTAGAGGTTTTGGTTGCCTTGCAAAGCAATTTTTGAAATCCTTTGTTTATGATTATGTCCATATCAATTTTAGTTAAACAAAATTGGTTATTCTTTTGAGCAAAAATTTCTTTCTAAGTTTTTCCAGTGAGCAAACAATCTCCCACTCTCCAGAAAAGCAAAAAAGTTGGTCCTCTTACTCACTCCCTTCTGGTGTTCTTCTAGTCTCACCTTTAGCATTAGAGGAAGCATTTCTCGTCGATCGACCAACACCTAAAGTCCGGTAACTAGAAACGACACACGTGAATGTCATGCACCAATTGAAATTTTCACTACTTATCCCACTCGCCAACACGTGTCAGACCATGCTGTTATAGACTATCTTCCGGTCAGCTCTCCCATCGATGACTCAACTCTCTAAGCTATAACGCGCCACCCATTTGCCAGATTGACACACCCTTTTGTCCTCTAAGGCTATCCAGTGTTACTATCTAGTGTCCACTGCTGCTTTCTTTTTGTTATGCTTCCCAACGTACCTATGATTCAATAAGAAATTAATCCCTTTCGTGGAGGTCCTCTTCGCTTCCAAATCTATATGTTTTCTAAATCTTTTTGCATTATTATCGAACTCCTATATTTTCTTTTGTAACAAGCTAGGCATGAACATCGTGCTCAGTTTGAGGGGGAGTGTTAGAATATATCCTATATTGGTAAGATACAAGATCTTAGGGCTTTATAACATGTATATATATATATATATATATATGTATCTTTACCTATCAAATAAAATATCAAGGAATTTATACTCTTCCTTGTTCAACAGTCACTTCTAAGAAGGTTGAATACTACACCCTCTGATCTCAACTCCTTAACATCTTCAGCTTGATCGTTCAAGGAATCCATGAAACACATATAAGAAGTGAGACTGCAATAATCATCTGGTGCATCAGGCTAGCTTCATAAGCCACCAAATTAAAATCATGGACTTGGGTGTGTCATATATCATGATCCTGGGAATGAAGAGACATCTAACAGCAACTGCTGATATGAATTTTATGTCTGTGAAATGCTCACCTCTGCTTGGCCTGAAGTGAATATTAGATTATTTAATAATTAAATGGCCTATGTACTTGGAGTCTATTGTATATGAATCCAAAATGATGATTTTTAGGCATTAACAATGTTGGGATCAAAATGGGGCCATAGCCAAATGGGCCCATAACCTTTTCCCTCCCCCTTCATTAATCAATGTGTTTTGAAGGAATTAACACAAGTTACAATAATGGTTTCTAATCATCTGAAACAATTAAGAGAAGAAGGCAAAGAGGGAATAAACATTCAATCAAGAAAAATAGACATTATGGATTTAGGTTCAATTTAATGTTTAATGTCAAATTTCAATCATGATAAATGCTTTTAGTGAATTCCCAATGTCTTAAGCTCATTGGCTATAGGATAGGCATACCAATCTCGGGGCATGTCTGTGAAAGAAATTCTCATCAGAGCTTTTATGTTGATGTATTTGTTCAGGAAAAGACCAAGAAGATGAAGAGGTTGATATTCATTGATGGCATTTTTAATTGGTTGTGATTGACAAGCCTGATTTATTGTTCTTTTCCAGAATCTGTTCAATCTGTCTGCAATTTTTGAATAGTAGCTGACAAGAAACTTGGTAATAGCACAAATGTCGATATATGGTAGAGCCCAAACCCCACAAGTGCTTTTGATGAAGTTGTTGATTAATTCCTTTCCACCATTTCCTTGAAATCTCAAGTTCATCAGCACCTTGAGAACTATGTAAGGAAGTTGGTTCTTTAGCAACATCAGGTCCCTTCTAACAAAAGCTATAATGTTGTTGTTCATGTGCTGTACTTCATGTTTGTTAAGGAAGTTGTGGTTGAATTAGAGAATGTTCTCCAGGAGCTGCCATAATTAGTTACACTCAAGTAATAAAAGTGGATGATGTCTTCTGCAGGTTGCATATTAAAACATCAGAATTTATAGTACTTTAGGAGTTGATCATAAAAGAAATATTTTTGTTTGTGGTAACTTTTCAATCAGACACAAGTAATCTTACCTTTTCTTGTTTGCCAAGCAGAAGTCACAAGTAATCTATGCATGTAAAGTTTTCAGGGGGTTTTTCACTTTTCTTGAATCTAATGCTTTATCTATCATACTATTCTTATTCTTTTACCTGTTTAATCCATATAGCTACACTCCTTTATATAAAAATGTTTCATAAGCTGCAGTAGAGAAGTGTCATGACTCAACATGGGCACGTGACCGGCACGTGGGACTTGAAGATCGAAATCCCAAATTACATGTAATCCTGCTACTAATGAAAAATAATTTTAGGAACCAAGAAACGTAGAAGGACCACACGATACATAATAAATGTACCATCATAATATCGCGTCAGAAATAAAATTTACTACAAAAGAAATCCTGTTACTACAGAAGTTGCAAAACAAAGGCAAAAGAAATATGATGAAAAACATACATAAACTAAGCAGGTTACAGCAAATAAGTTTGGGGGGTCACTGCTACGAAGTTGGTGGTAGCTGACTTAAAAAATAAAGTTGAGGGGAGTTAGACCTAGCTGAGTAAGTTCATACTGTCTTACGATACCCAATGCTATGCACACCATCATACATGAATAACAAATATACAAACATTATACTATACATCCAATCACATCATCAACACGAATAAATTGTTGGGGAAGAATATCTGTAGGACCCTAATCTCCAAGGGTAAACCCTCACAACACTAAACCTCGAATGGCTGCAGGGTGCAAAACATTACCAATGGCCCAGCCATGTTTCTATACTCATAAAACCATAAGTCTCTATTAATCCAAAGGGGTTGCTGGGAGCCAAGCATCACCAACAGACTAGCCCTCACTCAAAGTATCCAAAGTTATAAGCATCACAAATAAAGTTCCGATCGGTAGTTAAGCATCAACTAGAATCGACTCATAACATATCTCAATATCATAAACAAGCAACTCTCATAGTCATCACTAGTGTGCATCTGGTTCTGATGCATACCCATCAAGTGATACGTCCTACAGATCCCTCCTTCCCCACAATTACAATCACAATCACAATTAAACACATCAAACAAAATCATATATTAACCATGAAAATTAATAAACACATATTCAATTATGAAATGAATGTCATGCATGTATGCACTACCCACACCCAAAGTATACATGCTTATTTCGATAATAAGTATCTGTATATATATATCATGGATACGTGATAAGATTTATGAGCATTCACCATAAAGTATACATGCACACGAATATGCGTATGCGTTTATCTAACCCAGCATTGAATTTATTTGCTCGCTGGTATACCTACGGTAATAGTAAGTCGATATGAATTTATTTGGTCAGTGTTGTCGTCTGTCTAAGCCTTGCAATACCAGTCCTGTTCCTAATTTACCGATTAAATTGAAAAGAAAATATCTCAATCAGTGCTAAATATGAGTTATTAGACTCAAATAACAACCTAGGTAGCACTCAAATTGCTAAAGTAATCCAATTATGCGATTTGAATATTATTTTTATTCTCACTTAAACTTTCCAAGATTTTTAATTTGAAAACCGTTGAGAATCTCACTATGGTTCTTTTGAGAAAAATGATCAATATAATTTTTAGAATTTTTTCTCACAAAATGACCAAAATGGTCTCGGAACAGTACTTCCGACGGCCGAAATATTCCACCTGCGACCAGAATATTCCCTTCGTCACCAGAAAATTTTTAGTCTCAAAATTCAAAGATTTTTATACCAAATTAAAGCTCTTGATGAGTAGAACAACTTTCTCCAAAGCAACATATTTAGATTCTTATCAGATTCTAACAAATTGAAGAAAAATACTTCGAACCTTAACCTCCATTTTTTCGTCAATCGGTGGCAATTCAGGGGGTTGCTGGCAATGAGATTAGAGGGCTTTTGTTCCTAACGTTGAGACGAATCGATTGGTGGTGGTGGTGATCGGCAACAACCACTGTAAGCAACGAATCGACGATTGACGTTATTTGTTGACTCTTCTCCTCGATTTCTACGACGATTGCGGTGATAATTGGGTCGCAATTTGTATGGTTGTGACGAGATCCTCGATATGAAGAGATTGGTATATAACACTTACTAATTTGAGTCACCGATGATGAAGAATGAATGAAAAGAGGGGATTCATAAATAGTAATTCTTGGGGGGATAAATGAAAATAAGGGAAAGTAGGGGAAGAAAAGATGAAGAGTTGTTATACATAGATATATATATGTTGTATACTGGTGTTACAAGAAACCTCTTTGACAATTAAATACCATAATTTTTGCTAGCAAGCTTGACCTTTTACAGGATCATTAGGTTGCAATTAACTTTGAAATATTGTTTCGATTATAGGGGATTGGTATATTGCTCTTTTCTCAAGTGATTCACATCTCAAATCAATGTCAAAAGGAAATAAATAATGATAAAAGTTTAAAAAGACTGGTTCCCATGATTAACATGAAGTCTAGACCACATAATTAATAAACCTAAGCGCATTATATTATTAATAACTTGAGGGTTGGTAGTCTTTACATTCTAATTTACAATTAGCTATCGGTAATCAAATAGGGTTTCTCTTGAAAAAAAGGAACAACCTAGCTTGATTCGCCCCGTAATCAAGAGATAAAATTTGATTTAACTAGATTCGATCTTAAACTTAAGTCGAGACATTAAAAATATTTTAATTATGGACTTTGAGTTCGAGGTGCTCGACCTAACTCACCCACATATAAGTTCTTATCGTTGGCCCTAAATGACACCTAAGGGGGGTGAATTAGGTTCTTGAATTCTTAAAACAAATACATTAAAGAAACAATAATTTGCGAAAGTTAAATAACATAATTATGAAATAAATAATACGAAGAATACTTGAAAATTATTGAAAGTATAATAAGAAATCCAAACTTGAAAATATTAACAACTTACAACTCCTTTTTGGTTCAAGGATAACCGACAATTCTTTTTCAAGGTTTAAGAATAACCTTTAAACAAATTCTTTTTATAAGCTCAAGAATAACTTCGAAATAACGAAGGAATTTCTCACTAGTAGAGAAAACACAAATCTCGCACAAACTTGATAAATAAGTACTCTTAAACACGTATACACCTTAAACTCTCAAGACACTTAATCAAACTTGTAAAGCTCATATTTTATATAATAATGTTACTCCTTGATTTTTCCATCTATTTGTAGTGTAAAAACACTGAACCAACTGTTGAACTATCTGTTGCTTGTGAATTTATTTCTTTTGATCGTTGGACATCTCTTGTTATTGTTGTATATATTTTCTATCCGTTGAGTAATATGATCATTGCACTCAGTTTGGTTGACCAATAGGCCATGTTTGGTCGGTCGATCTTCAAAACTTGTTTATTCGGCCGACTGATAGCTAACGTTCGATCGACCATTCTTCAGTCGATCACTTGGTTTCCCCAATACTTTTATTCAGTCGACCGTTCTACATCGTTCGATTAATCGACCCTCATTCGATCGACTGATGCTTCCTTTAGTGCTATAGTTCGGTCAACTGATCATCTGTATTCGGTCGACCATCCTTCGATCTTCAGTAGCATCAACACATAATTGTTTAACTAAACCTCTTCTTCTTCAATATACCTGTCTTTAAACACATTTAACAAAAATATTAGTAGAATAGGTGTTATATGATCATTAAAATCGGGTGGAACCTCCCTTGGTTCAACACTTATTCTCCTTCTTATCCAACAAATTCAAATATTTCGAACTAGCTCAAACTTTGATCAAGCTCGAGTCAATTCAAGGTTCGATTAGACTCGAGTTTAGATTTAGTCCACAATCAAGTTTATAGATCAAATTTAGGTATGGACCTAGTCTGATTTGTTACTATTTCTAAATAGGGTTAATAATAAGTTGAATTAGGTTCGGATCCTCTAAATTTAGATTTCAGCCTAAAAATTTTTTCAAGCCATGTCCAATAACCTTAACCTTATCTTTCCTTTCTTTCATGTATCACAAACCAAAATTTTAACATAAGACAATTGGAATAGAAGAAACAAATAGGTCTCATCCTTTGACAATGTACATACTATTCTCAACTATGCTTATATGATTTAAATCTTTTTAACTTACTTATATGGAAATGTTATGCGTTGATTTAAATAATTAACTTATTAAATATTTTTTTCAAATTTAATTAAATATGAAAATTTATCTTATTTTTAGTTAGTTAAAATCCTATTTGATATATAAAGAAAGTATGTTTCTTATTTACTTTTCCTTTTATATATAAAAGAACATAGATAGTCAATATTGTTACTCACAAAAACCCTTTGAGTATTTAATATTGCTAATTTGAGAATTATGAGAAGATCGTACTATGGTAGATGATTGCAAATATGGATTTAATTCAGATTCATTGAAATTACATATCACAAACAAACAGATTTTATCCTATTTGTCGATATTTTTTCATAATATGATTAATGCATTGCATAAAACAAAAATGCAACTTTATTGCATAGAAGTTCAAAAAACCAAGAGCAGGAAATGCAACTTGGTCTCTGTCACCAACATCAAGCACCTTGAACCTTTTGCAATGGAATTCACAAGAAAATTTGCAAGATTTTTCAGAAAGCCAAACATATATTGAAGTGATACCAAACATTCTAGGTTATAAATGAACTGTTATCTTCAAAAGGGACACCAAAAGTGTGAGTGATTCTCACCTAAACAAAAATCTAACCAAGCCATGTAAGTCTGCAAGAAAGAAAGTAGAATGGAAAAAGTTGCAACAATTAAAGAAATAAGAGTCCATGGGCTTATGAAGTGATTGTTAAGCCACTTAGCTATGTTAGTCTTGAACTTGTTCTTGCAATGATTTTCAATGCGTTCCTTAACATCAATAAAAGCACAGGGACTAAGCACCAAATCCTTGGAAAAATCATTGAAAAGTCCTATATCCTGATGATCATTTCCAATCATATTGTAGATTATCCTTTTCTTCCTTAGCTTCTCCACATCTTGAGCTTGATCAATCAATGCATCCATGAAGTAGACGTATGACGTGATTCTATAATCCTCAGGTGTATCGGGGTATGCCTCGTAAGCTACCAAGTTCGAGAGCATGGACATGGTGGTATCATCAAGAATGATTCTAGGTAGAGTGAGTACTCTAGTAGTCAGATGTGTCCTGAATTTGATATCTGTGAAACGATCTTCCCTACTTGACTTAAATTGGATTCCCATTGCCCTAAACTATTTGGAAACATGATAAGAGTACCAATAACAAGCTTTACCATTTCTATGGCATCCCACTAGATCAGCCTTATTGATGAAATGAGAATGAAATATGTCAAGAAGATGAACATGCTTCTCTGGTTCATTTTGTTGTTCAATTCCTACTAGTTTTTCTTTGAAATTGAACTTCTTAATAATCCTTTTGCTCAACGAAAGATGTTGCTTGCCAAGTCCATAAATTGCGTAAATGAAATGGTTAATTAGTAACTTCTACTTCATTTCATGGCATCGTAAGCTCATCAATACCTGCAGAACTTTGGAAGGAAGCTGGTTCTTCAATAGAAATAAGTCCCTCTGCACAAAAGCTATAGTATTTGTTTTCAGACCCTTCATTGGTACTCCATAGGCTGATAAAAAACTAAAGAATGAAGCATTAATAAACATTATCCTTGTGAATTTAGTATGATCAAGTTTACTTGTTGCCTCATCAGGGTAGCATTTCCTGGTATGACTAGCGACCTTTTCTACCTTACCATACACTTCTTCAACAGATTTATTGGTATCTTGCACATACTGATGCGCCAGGGGGATCTTAAGCCTCTCCACCTCCTGAAGTTCAGCTTGTCCATGGTGATAAAGGCCAATGGAGACTACAAATTGATCATAACACCTAGCCTTCCTGCTTGATTTCTTCTTGCGAAGAATCGGAGGAACCTTGAGAATCTTAGGACTTTATGGCTGCTTTGCATCAGACTCTTCTTTTTCTTCAATCATACTCATAGATCTCCACCAGTCATCTTCTTTGAGATCCCTTAGAGAAGATGAGTTACCATCATTTTGGATCAAAATGGTCACCTCACTTACTGCATCAGCGTCAATTCTCTTCTCTGCAAATAGTCGATCAAAGCTATCAGATGCTGCCATTTTTTATCACTCCACAAAACTAAACAAGACAATCTACTTATCCTATAAAATGCTCATAACGAACTATGAATTTAGAATTATTATAATGAAACATTCTTGGATTGAAGTAAGGGTCCTGACTTTGCTTCACATTCTAGTTTTGATAGCTTCTAAAAAATGGATGGCATAATATTGAACTTTTATCCTCATTTTCTTGTAGTTTTCTTTTTCCTATTACTAAAGAATTTAAAGCTCTTTATATACCCCTCAGAGAATGTTATTCACAACTCGTACTACTTCTCCACCAATGTATCTTTTTCCAAGTTGTAACGTGAAACCAACAGAATTTTTTTAATTAGTAAAATCCAGAACTAAATGACAAATTCAATTCAAACTTGTTTCTATTCCTAACTAACCATCTTTTTCAAGATTAAGGTGAGTTACAACCCTCTTCACGGCCACTCTAAACTTCAACTTTTTGAATTAAAAGGCCCTCAAAAGGACTTGTTTCAGATTATGTTATTGAAACATCAAACATGTATACAAAGTAGACAAATTGTTTGCACTTGCTTTTGGTGCTTAGTAAGTAACTTAGTTGTCTGTTCTACAGTCTAAACTAAAAAAGTTTTAGTCTAATAAAGAAACTAAATTGGACATGGAAGAATCTTGCCATACACCACATATTCTTATGCAGAACTTAATAAATTAGGCCATTAGCCAGAGTCTGAATTCTAAATCAAGCCCACCAAGAAACATAAATACTGTAAAACACTTAAAATAAGAGAAAGGAACATAATCATGTTACTAATGATCTTTGCAGGTTAAAGCTATCTTAATGAATAAATCAGAAGCACATGCTAGTCATTTGCTTATAGGCCCTTTGTAAAGAAGAAACCATTATCCATATATCATATCAGGAGTAACCCCTTAAAAGAGTATAAAGAATCTGATCACTTTAGGCACTTTTGCATCACATTGTCATCTTAAGCTAACTACATGACAATTGGAGGATTTAGTTACTAGGTTGCTTAAATATAGTTTAACCCCAGAAGGAGAAGTGCTTCAGAATTTGATTCCTTAATAGTAGCGCTTATAGCTTTTTAAATGGGAACTTGTTAAACAATAAAGTGATGACTTATGCCACAAACTTGAAGCTAGGACAGTCATATAAAAGATTGTAGAACTTTGTTTGATTATAAGTACTAAAAGTTCTTAAAAAGACCAAACCAAAATTACAAGTCCTAACCTCAAAAGCATCATGAGTTGATCTCCTAAAATTACAGATACAATACAAGTTCTCATGATAGACCGATAGCAACTCCACCGTCTTCTATGACTAAATACAAGTACACTAAACCACTACACTATTGAATATTTAACAAAAAAAAAGGTGTCAACTTTCATAGACAATTATAAGTCATGTTAAAGAGATAGAACTTCCTATATAATAGGGGAATAGCAACCGATGATTTAGTAACCTCAAGAAACTTTTAAAAGATCCTAATGTTTGAAAGAAAATGAATACTTGTAGTCCCATGATATATTTTCATAATTTCTCAGGCCAGTAACAACGCCAAATAAATTCTTGTTAGCAATTAGATACTTTTAAGAAGTGTTATTCCATTTTTTAAGTTCAAAGAAGGGAGTTGTATTCGTGAGTGGATATATTATAGAATCAATAACCCGAAGTCATTAATTAGAGTTTATTAATAACTTGATTATACAAAATTATAAGCCCTTTCATCTATTCTTTACTCAAAACTCTAACATAAGACAATTAAAATAGAAAAAACAAATAATCTCAGTCTTTGACAATTCGCATGGCAGTTTCACAACTATGTTTGGAAATTTCCGCAAGTTGATATAAATAATTAGTTCATTAAATATTTTTATAATTTAATTAAACATGAAGTTTATCTAAATTTTAGTTAGATAAAATCCTATCTAGTATAAAACATAGTAAATTTCTTTTTATTTTTTTGTTCATGTATAAAAGATAAATGATCGATGATATTAACACTTATATCATCACTATCATTAATAAAAAGAAATGTTCCAATTATTTATTTTCAATATACACAATCTGTAAGTTCTAGAATTATGAGCAGATTAATGTTATGGTGGATTGTTGAACCAAGGGAGGTTCCAATCTTAGTTTTGATGATAACAAAACATGCTTAATCACTAATGGTTTAAATTTATGATGTTAATCTTCAAGATAGGTATGTTTTAAGAAGAATCCATTATGGAAAGCTTGGAGTTTGAAGGTCAAATTTGAAGATAATGGCAATT